>CASBRV010000100.1:1008766-1278328 GCA_949128135.1 Parasteatoda lunata
TTTGGTTATTAATAATGAAAAAATTTTAAAGTGTAAGGTATAATTTTTTTTACATCATTATAAGGAATGCAATTTCACATATCAAATTGCAAAATTTGAGCGAAGTTGGTAGAATAGTTCCTGAGAAAGCGAATTTGAAAAATGCTACTATTTAAAAATTCAATTTTTCAAAAACTAGTTGACTAAAATGTTATATTTACTTAATGAACTCAAGAACTTAAATGTTATATTTTGCGTTGTAAAATTACATTCTATAAAAAGATGTAAGAAATTTTATACCTTACGAATCTAAATTATTTAGACTATTATTAAATAATACCGCTTTCGTGATCAAACTATTGGGACCATACTTCTCGACTTCCAATGAGTTGAACAGGGTTCGATTCCCTGCTATGGCTGGTCGATACAAATTTCGCATTAGGCTTGAACTGACCACAGTGCTGACGTAGAATATCCTCAGTGGTAGACGGATCACGGGAGCTCTTGTCGTCAGGCTTACCGTGGGAGGTCTTCGTGGTTTTCCTCTTCATGTAATGCAAATGCGGTATAGTTCTATCAAAAAATCCTCCACAAAGGCTAATTTCTTCCAATACTTGATCCAGAAGCTCTCTTGTCTTCTGGATTGGGTTCAAAATTAAAAAGTTTCCTAGCTTTTTAAAAAGTTTATAAAATAAAATTATATTTTTTGCCCAAAACTATTCACTTGGATTTTGGCGGTCAGAAAACCGAAATCCTCCGAGGAAAAAAAGCTACGCGTATTCAGAGAAAGTACGTTTTTGCGTTTGACTTCGTAACTTAAAGTATCCTCTGGGCTTAATTATCAACATATTTTGGGTCATCCTCTTTAACTACTAAGATTTTGAACATATGATCATTGGACTAAAAGCAATTCAGGGTGGGTCATTTTTTTTTTATTGAGCACCATACATATGTATCTTAATATATTGTATTATTCCTCGTGCTAGAATTTGTATTGAAATCACATATTATATAATGTATAACTCTTTGTTTAAACAGCTAGAAATTGCCTGATAACGAAGGAAAACAACTGTAGCAAAAAGTGTGTTTGAAATTAATTACAAGATTTGAAATAGTTTACTAAGTAGATTAAATTTTACTTACAGATGAAGTTGCAATCTGCAAAACAGATCCCACTTTATCTGGTTATTTCCTATTTGTCGCAATTCTGAGCTGAAATATATCCTACAAACATTGTGAAATTTAATAAAAACAAATTCAATTTGAAATTAATTGCAAGATTTGAAATAGTTTACTAAGTAGATTAAATTTTACTTACAAATAAAGTTGCAATCTGCAAAACAGATCCCATTTTATCTGGTTGTTCTCTATTTGTCGCACTACTCAGCTGAAATATATCCTACAAACATTGATGAATTTAATAAAAACAATTACAATTTGAAATTAATTACAAGATTTGAAATAATTTACTAAGTAGATTAAACTATACTTAAGGATGGAGTTGCAATTAGCAAAACAAATCCCACTTTATCCGGCTGTTCCCTATTTGTCACTCTACTAAGCAGAAAGATATCCTGCAAAGCTAAATTACATTGTGTTAGAGAGACAGGATTATTATCAAACGAATTAAAGGTCTCAAGAAAACATAGAAAAATTTAAATTAGAAAAAGTGAAAGTTGACGATATTAAAAGCAACGGAAACACAACACAAGAAAAATCGCCGGAAACAATCAATATACTTACAAACACATAGAACATAAGAAGAAACACTAAATTACATCTGATAAAAACAAAGAATTCAAAACAGTATAAAAAAAATCTATCAGACAAACTTAAAAAGTATCGAGGAGCAAAATTGTTAAAAAGAAAAAAAAAGAAAAAAATCTGGAACAATACAAAAAATAATTAAATTATTTAAAAAAATTGGTCAATAAACATAAAAACATAAGAATAAAATAATAAAAGTCTTGTAAAAAAAGGATAAAAATGTATATACCCAGAATAAATAATGAATAACAAAAAGATAAATCTGTGTAAGAATAATATCGCTCGTAAACAAAGATGGATAATGCGAAAAGCGAAATAAGGCGATGAACACAAATGGTTTTGATAAGATGCACATAAACGAAAATTTTATAAAGCAAAAAAAAAAAAAAAAAATAGAGCACGCTTTGGAAAAAAATAGAAAAGACATGGAACAAAAGTGGTGCACTAATACGAAAAATAAACATCCATTCGAAGATAAGAAAAAAAAGCACTGAAAATAAAACCATTGGAAGATAAACATGCGGAAAAAAAACATCGGGAAAAAATACTCCAAAGAAAGGATATACACTCATACATTGGAAACGAAAACAGAACACACATAAGATATAAAAAAATGCAGATTGAATAATATTATATATATATATATTTACACATTAAAGAGAAGCAGAGGGTACATTAGAAAAAAGATGATGAAAATCTGGAACACTATGAATAAAAGTGGAAAGCAATTGAAAACGGTGGAAAAATACGTAGAAATGAAAATTGGAAATGATAATTACAAAGAAAAAAAATAAAAAATACGGAAGCGAAAAATAAGAAACTCTGAAAACAAAACGATTTATATAAATAGAGAATGTATGTTACGAAAAAAATCTATAAAACAGGAATGAATTTCATCAACTTCACTTGAATGAAAATATTACTCTTTGAAAAACACTCTGAAGAAGACGGAGGAAAACATTTGAAAAATACAAAATACACTTAAACACTTACATTGGAAGAAATGAATTGGAACACAAACACTGAACGAAAATATTTGGAATACTGTAAAGGATGAAAAAAACATGAAACACAAACACTAGATAAAAAAATTTGGAACACAAAAATAAGATGAAAAAATTTGAAACTCTAATACAGGATAAAAAAAAAAAAAAATCGGAACACCATACCGGATGAAAAGATTCTAAACACAAACATCAGATGACCAAATTTAAAAAAACGAACACAGGTTGAAAAAAATTAGACACAGGAACACTGGACAAACAAATTGGAGCACAAACATTAGACGAAATAATTTGGAACAGGACAAAAAAAGTTGGAACACAAACACAGAACGATAAAAATTGAGTGACACTCTCTTTTATCTTTAATACAAACAGTGCACGAAAAAATTTCAAACACAAAGATAGAGACGAAAAATTTTGAAACATAAACATTGGAAACAAAACATAAAAATTTGGAACACAAACACGTTTAGCGAAAAAAACAGAAACACACTTTGAAAGAAAAAAATAATTTAAATTCATATTGAAAAATGAAAAGTTGAACGCATAGTGTAAAAGGAAATTTGAAACATACAATGTAAATAAAAACAAAACACAAACTGGAAATAAAAAAAGCGAGCACAGAAACTGGAAATAAAAAGGGAAATATAAAAAAGAACTGGAAATAAGATACATATTAGATAAAAAAACAAATCATATATTGAAAAAAATGGAATCTACATAAAAAAGAAAAACTATGAAAAGCCGGAACGCAGTAAAAAAAAACAAAGTCAATTAAACAATAGGAAATAATAGAAAACATTAAAAAAGAAAAAAAAACTTGAAAAATCAAGAATAAAAATTGGAAATATGAAAAATCCAAACAAAATTAAAATTATGGAATAAAATTGAACAAACGCACGAAACTCAAAGGAACAAAAACAATGAACGAAAAATTTAGAAGAAACACAAGACAAAAAATTTGGAACACGAACATAGGTTATAAAAATTAGAAACACAAACACAGGATGGAAAAACCTGGTTCAAAAATACTGGATGAAAAAATTTGAAACACAATTACTGGAAGAAAGAATTTGGATCACAAACACTAGATGAAAAAAAAATGGAAAACAAACACTGGATAAAAAAATTGAAATAATGTCATTGCATGAAAAAATTAGAACATAAAGCCAGGTCAAAAAAATTAGAAAAACGAACACAGGACCAAAAAAACTTGGAACACGAACACAAGACGAATGGATTTGGATCACAAATCAAGGATGGTAAAAATTTAAACACAAATACAGAACGAAAAAACTATGAACACAAATACAGAATAAAATTTGTAACACAATCAAAGTAAGAAAAAATTTAAAACACAATAAAACAAAACAGTTTAAAACATAGCACTAGATGAAAATATTTGGAACACAAACATTGGAAAAAAAAAATTTGGCATACACGTTGAAAAGAGAAAAATTGAAACACACTTTGAGATAAAAAATTGAAACAGTCATTGAAAGAAAAGAGAATATAACTGCATATTAAAAAATGAAAGTTGTAATGCATATTGAAAAATAAAATTTGAAATATACCATGTAGATAAAAACACAACACAAACTGGAAATAAAAAAAGAACAAATATTTAACATAAAAACAGATCATACAAAGAAATAAAAAATGGAATCTACATAAAAAAGAAAAACGATGAAAAGCCAGGACACAATGAATAAAACAGAAAGCCAATTAAACAATAGAAAATGGTAGAAAACATTATAAAAGAATAAAGAACTTGAAAAATCAAAAACAAAAATTGGAAATATGAAAAATTTAATGCAAATAAAATTGAAAAAGCGTAATAAAATTTAACAAGTAAAAAATATATTAACATGGAAAGGTTAAAAGAAAAGGCGAGAAAAGTCAGAAAGAATTTGATCGAATGTACTTGAACGAAAATGATACTAATCGAAAAACACTCTCAAAGTACTGCAGAAAAACATTGAAAAAATGAAAAGCACACCTAAAGCATACAGTGAAAAAAAATTAAACACACACTAGAAACTAATTTAACACTGAAGGAAAAGTTTCGACGAAACACATGACAAAAAAATTTGGAACATGAACATAGGTCCAAAAAATTAGGAACGCAAACACAAAACGAAAGTATTTGGAACACAAATACAGGATGAAAAAATTTGGAACATAAGCAAGGGGAAGAAACTTTGGCACACACATTGAAAAATAAAATTAGGACTGATTATTGAAAACAGAAAAATTGAAATACATATTGAAAGAAAAAAATTTAGCTGCATAATGAAAAGTTAAAACACACACTGGAAAGGAAATATTGAAGATTACATTGTAAATAAAAATTTACACGAAATGAAAATAAAAAAATAACACAGGCTGGAAATAAAAACAAGTCATATCGCTGGTTCAAAACTAAAACGACACTTCTGCACTCACTTTTCATTCAAATAACATGAGAAGTGAGTGCAGAAGTGTCGTTTTAGTTTTGAACCAGCGATATAGATAAAAATAGTTTTTACATTTAAAAAAAAGAATAAAAAGTTGGAACGCATTGAATAAAACTGAAAACTAATTTTAAAAAATAGAAAACACGAAAACAGAATTAAAAACTGAAAAAATATCAAAAACAAAAATTGGAAAAATTAAACATTAAATGCAAACAAAATTGAAAATATGGAATGGAATTGAGCACGTAAAAAATACATAAAGATGGTGCCTCTAAAAAAAAACAAAAAAAAACAAGGTGATAAAACAAATAGCGAGTTTGATTGAATGTACTTGAACAAATTTACCAATTGAATAACACTTTGAAAATGCCACAGAAAAATATTCAAAACATTTAAATATCACAAAGCCTACCGGGGGAAAAATTAAAAAACACATATTGGAAGGATTTATTTGGAACACAAACAGTACACAAACAAGTATAGAATACAATACAGAAATATAGAATAGTAGGATGAATAAATTTGGAACACTAACACATGGTGAAAAAATAAGGATCACAAACAATGGTTGAAAAATTTGTGGAACATAAACACTGGGTTAAAAATTTAGGAACGCTAACACAAAGTGAAAAAATTTGGAGCATCAATACAGAATGAAAAAATTTGGAAAACAAAGACAGACGAAAAATTTCGCAACAGAAGCCGAACACACATATGAAATAAAAACTAAAACAAAAAATTTTAAACTCAAAACTCCGACGAAAAAAATTATAATTAGATAAAGAAAAAAAAAAAAAAAAAAGAGGCAGAAAACACTTTATGATGAAAAAATGATAAAACCGAACGTTCGAAATTCGTCGCAAGAGATTTAAAAGCCAGTTCTTTGGATCGGGACATTCGAATTTATTTTCACCTTATTGGAAGGTGAACGCCCTATCTCTTGAGCCATCGCGGTTCAACTAACGGGGATAGTCGCAATCTAGGAATAGGGTCCCAATAGTTCGGTCAGGAGAGTACGCCGAAATTTAGACCCCTTAATGTTTATTTTACTTTTTGCGTGTTTATCCATATCTCGAGAAATTTAAAAAACAATTAGAAACCTTTACCAAACAATTATAAAATTCATTTATCCAAAGATATGTAAAATATAACTTTTAATAAATATTTATTATTTTTTATTATTTTATTTAAGATTAGTCGAAAAAAATTTATATTGCAAAGTGTACAATTTTTTACATCATTATAAGGAAAATATGATTTTTACATTGCAAAATACAAAATTTGAATGAAATAAGTCAAATAGTTCCTGAGAAATCAAACTTTTAAAGTACGACTTTTTTAAATTGAATTTCTCGGAACTATTCGACCGATCATTCGATCAAAAGCTATTCAAGGTGGTCCATTTATTTTTTGCTTCATTATTTTCGGTTGTAAGCCTATCTTTTTACCAGGGATGCTTGCCACATCATGATACATTCTTTGGCTTGATTAATTTTGTAATCAACATGTTTGCTTCAGGTGAGTTTTTGGTCAAGAATTAGGCAAAAACATTTCCCCTTAAAGGCAATGATGATTTAAACGTTTATCAGTTTTCCCTTTTTATTTTGTGAGTGCATGGTACGAGAGGGGTCATCTGAGGATTTATACTCAGATTCTTTTCAATGCGCCATTTGCTTACATAGAATTTTGCATGAGCGGACAAGTTATGTAAAAATCTTTACCTTACTTGAAAAATATTTCTTGACGATCAAATTGAAAAGTTTCGATGGTTTATGTTGGTTTAAGTGCGATTCATGATGGTCCAAAATCATTTGATGGTCACCATCATCCAAAATTTTCCATTCTGCGTTCATAATGTTTGATATGCCAACAAACTTTCTATGGAAAATATTACTTTAATACTATGATGGTTAATCATGAAGAGAAGTTTTATTCTCATGAACCAACAATCCATGATGAACCGTGATTGTCCATAATGGTACAACAATATATTTCCATAATCGTTAAAAGGAAATTTTTGTAGGTTCTCAGGAATTTACCATCAAATCCATTTTTTTTCCATGTTGGCCATCATAAATCAGTCCGAATTTCTACGTTGGGATGATGGTGGTTCATGATCGTTCCAATATTTGATTTCTAAGAAACTATGATCGAAATTTCCGAAAGTTCAACGTTAAAAAACCATCAAAACAAGTTGCTATTCTTATGCTGGACAATCGTAAATCAGTCCGAATACTTGTGATGCTTACATTTGGGTGATTATTACTTATGTTGGTTACCATCAAAAATATAATGGTTCATGGTTTCCATGAAGATTATGTTGATCCATCAATGGGAAACCATCATAAATTCTAACTTAGGAAGGATGAGTTAGACAATGTCATCCGCATATCCCCGAGTTGAGTCAGGGCTAAACAGACGAGAGAAGGGCTAGTTCATTCCGCTCTTAGAGCTGAAGCTACGATTTTTCTCCTCATGACGTCACTGCGTATACACAGATCTTGGAGATCGCTAGCGAAGATATTATAACTTTGCATCTTTCTCTCTGTAAAAATAAGTTAGACTTTTTCTGGTTATTAGATTTCAAACTTTTCATAATTAACACATTATTTCCGTTCATAAACATAGTTCAAAAAAACTTTATTGGCCATTATTATATTAAAAAAATACCATTTTAAACTTATAAAAATATTTTACTAGTTGGTGAAAATGACACCATAAATACTTTATTTTAAAAAGTTCAGTTTTAACTTTAATTATTAAGAAAAGCATATATCGACACTTTTTTATCTACATAATCTTTGATAACTATAAGTTGGATTAAATTTAGAATCCTGATTTTAAAATATACCGTTAATAGCAATTTGTTCATACTTAATCATTAGGAAACATCAACCTTAAATGCTAGTTATTGAAACAAAATAATAATTTAGGTTCATAATGATATTTAAAAATTTTACAATTGCTTATAGATATTTAAATTTAAGATAATATAATTGATAGATATTTAATTTTAAGAGAATATAATTTTAAAAAAATCATAAATATTTAGAATAACTACATTAAAAAATATGTTATGAAATTAGAAGAATTTTAACTATATACTATATATTTTATTCATATTTTTTATTTATGCTTTAATTTTCTTTGACTTTATCCCTTTTTTCGCATGCCCTTTTTTTTTTTTTTTTTTTTGAAGTAAAGTGAAGTTCTATTTAGATGGTACATTTTTATAAAAGTTCTAAACGATAGAATAAACATATTGCTGATTTATATTAACTGTGTCATATCGTTTGCAATTCGTTGAATCCATTCTTTACATAGTTGTTCATTTACTTTAGGGAACACATGGAAAATTATATATTTTCCTCTTGTGTTTCTATCAGAATTTTTGCAAGTTGCAATCGCGCAAACTGGCATTTCATTAATAGTTTTAAAGTTTTGTAAATTCACTACAATAAACTGAGGAAAATTATTTTATAAAACAACAAATGTCTTGGAATATGTCACAAAAAGAAATGCTCCAATATTAGTTAGAGCTAGTTACACCAAACGCTTCGTTTTTGAAGTAAAAGTGCAAGCTTAGCGTCACAGTGACGTCACTGGAGAAAATCGGAGGCTTGGCATGGCGAAAGTTTCTTCAAAGGAGCAAACCAGCCCTTCTATTTTCTGAGCCCTGTAGTTGAGTAGCCCGAGTGGATTAGCTGTGTTATTAGACCGTTTACTACCAAATTCCAAAGTCATGGTGATAAAACACCTCCTTCTGAACAGTCCTATGAATGAGAACTTGATAGAAAAAAAAGGAACTAATTAAGGGGGGGGGGTTAAATATCTAATGAACGAGATTTTGCATACGTGACAAAATTTAAATTTCAGATTAGGGGAACTTTAAGAAAATTTTGTTGGAATATAAATTATTCATTCGTAGAAATCCACGAATCAACGTGTTTGAGATTCACGGACTTCTATGAATTAGCGGAAGAATCACAGGATTGTATAATCTTACCCATTCACGAATAAATGATCCAGTCAGTTCTAAAATGGATTCATTGTTAAGAGGATGGATTCATTATTCCCTGAAAAGAGAAAATGTTTTCTATTTATAAATATATATAAAAACACATATACAATCAATACTTGAGGTAACAACCCCTTTTAGCTAAACAAAAATTTGCGATATAACCTACTCAAGTTGATAAATTGTAAGTGCACAAAAATACCATTAACAGGGTCCGTGCTAAGGTCTTCAAATTATCAGCCAGTATAAATTAGAGTCCGAAAACCACCAAATCTTTTTATTCATTTTCTTTCGGCTGCATACATGTTACTAATTTAAAGTAAAAAAAACGGCAAAAAAAAATTCTGGATAAAATAAAAATTTTTTTTTTAAACTGAATATGTAATATTTTTTTATTCTAATATTCTGGGCGATATTCTCTTCCAAATCTACCATCTCTACCAAATCTTTTTATTCATTTTCTTTCAGCTGCATACATGTTACTAATTTAAAGTAAAAAAAACGGCAAAAAAAAATTCTGGATAAAATAATTTTTTTTTTTTTTTAACTGAATATGTAATATTTTTTTATTCTAATATTCTGGGCGATATTCTCGCATTTTGTAGAGGAGAAACACACTAATTATTTTTTTTTCCATTTTGTATGTCCTAATCACATTAAAAATAAATAATAAAAATTCGTGAAATCCGTAGCTGCAGTTACCAAAACGGAGAATGATTGACGGCGAAATCACGCAAATCCGACTCTTCAAAAAAGGATTACGAAATGCGTGTTTTCATAGTGAGATTCAGTTGTTATAATTCAAGCAAGCAATAACCTAAACAAACATTCTATTTCAATAGGATTTTTTTTATGATACTTACTGGATTTTAGGTAATTTTCTAAAATGCACAAATACCAGAAGAATTTTTACTATACCAGTAGAAACTGGCAAAATCCAGTATAGTTGGTAGCTATGCATTTTAGATTCCAACTTTTTTAAGGCAATTTAAAATTTTCCTGACACCCTCTATTTTTAAACTGTTTCCCTTAGGTAGCTTTCTTCAGATTAGGATTAAAAAGAAATTGCTAACATCTATTTAGACTTTTAAAAATAAATAAAAAAAACGAAATGAATTAAACCTACAACATTCAGCAAGCCGAGCAAGAGACGAAACTGGCTTAAAAAGACGTTCGTGACACTTGACATATATTATATACTTTAAATAAGTAAATAAAAAAACAAACATTTTTCCGATTGATTAAAAAATCAGAAAGAGTCGTATCAAAACTGGGACTTAACGGCTACAAGACATACATTCTTACCACTATTTAATGTAAATAAGAATACATCAAAGTTGCTTAAAACTTAAACTTTCAAATAAAAAATTTATCTTAAAAAAAAAAAAAAACAAAAAAAAAACAAATATCAATACTTTTCGAAAGAGTTATCTAAAAACAAACATAGATGATTTGCAAACATTTGTTTCTTTTTTTATAACACTTTGTCAAAATAATACTTATTAGATAATTAAATTATAATTTGAATGAAATATGCACAATGAAATTTTGTTTTTAAAAAAAGTTTTTTTTACCCCAAGTGGCTAGATTCATTTTAGTGAAAATAGGTAGCCATTTAACTTAAAGTATGAAAGTACATTAAAATATGAATACCTTTAACGCAAGTTTTCTTTACAAATTTGCAACCAAGCAGTTTTTTTATTGAAGAATAAAGTAATATCCAGAAAAATGAAGAACACATGTTGCGCAAGAAAATAACCAAGTCTCATCTTAAACTAAAATCACACCGGGCAGTTAAAAGATGGATATAATAGCTTCATCTTTTGCAAAGCTTACAAACAATTAAAAAAGTTGTTACAAGTTAAAAATCTGGTTTATTTAATTTTGATTTAAAAAAGTTGAATTTAAATTAACAACTAATAAAGAGAACACTTATTTGTCAAATTCATTTTCACACCAGTCAGGCTCTCTAAGTTTTTGTTCATGCCACGGATAAAAAACCATATCTAAATCACTGCCAAGACAAATATTTCCAAATGCTGTAAAAAAGACTAAAAATCTTATAGTACAAAATAAAAACAATATTATTTTAAAAAATTAAATACAATAACCTTTTAAGGACTACAAGTTGCACTATTTTGGTAGGGTAAACTAACCAGTGATGGAACACTTAATCTTAGCTCGCCTTTAAAAAAATCATAAAAATTTCAAAATTTGTCATTTTAGCTAAATGTCAATATATTTGTTATTAAATGCAGATTATGTAAAATTTTTTTAGATAACATACATAATATTGCTTTAAGCTTTTGGTGGTTCAAATAATAAATAGTGAGATAACCAAGTGAAGGAACAGTTCTTACCAGAGAATGAACACTTAATTTTGAGAATGTTTGATGCTCGTTAGGAATCCATAGGCCACACAAATGTCAAAAAACAAGATATTTTTCTTAAAATTACAACATATAACCACAGTTCAGGTTAAAAAATTTTACTTTTTTTCAGTCATGGAATGGAAAGTGAAATATGGTTGAATACAGAATTTAAAAAAATTGTTTTTCATTTTTTTTCTCACGAATAATAGTCCGTTCTAAATCATGAATGCTATTATTATTTTATCTCTTTTTCGTTTACTCTTTCCCCCCATATTTTTTTAAGCTTTTTTTTTTTTTTTTATCTTTTTAAGTATTTTTTTTCTTCTCTTCGTCATACTTTCTGCTAACTTTTTTTCCCAGCTCTTTCAGTCTCTAAATTTTCGTTTTTCTGAAGTTAATGCAAAAAGTAATTTATTCCATTTTCTTTTATTTGACCTTTCTCTTTTTCCCAAATTTTTGGCCAATGTAAAAGTATCTTCGAAATTTCTTTTGATTTTCCAGTACCATTTCTAGAATTCCTCACTAGATAATAAATGAGAAAAAGGAGTTTCGAAGTTTGAGTAAAATCCATCTCTCATTGACTTACATCTAGTGGGTCTTCAGCAGTACTTTTACTTATGTATTTACTTATGGAACCAATTGTTTTTACAACTAACAATGCCTCTGGAGGACTTATCTCAAAATCAGTTTTCAAGATACTTTCCTTATCAATGTTAGTTATATCAGCTTCATTGCCAAAATTTGACTTAACCAAATATTCTTTTTGCAATAAATTCTTCCATATTGAGAAAAGCACAGGCTATTGGATATTTGAGAGATTAAACTCTTCTGTCAATGTTCCTTTAAAAATTTGCTTGTGAGATTTCCTTCTCAAGCTTCTGAAGAAATAGTGCATCGTTACCCTGGAAGTATGTGTTTTGTTGATAAGCTGTCTTGCTCTTTAACTCTTTGTGCCTGTCTTGCATGCATTTGTTAAAGTCAACGTTTTCAACATCGAATGGAAAAATACCATATTTCATAAAAGCATTTTAACTTCATCAGTTTATGCCTCAAAATCTTATTTAAAAATGGTGTAAAATTCTCTCTACATTTTGTTTTACAATTCTTTTGTTTTCAAGATCTAATGGGAGATTTTCATGAATTAGGTAGAAAGCTAAACCAGAGAATTTGTTTTGATGAACAAAACTTGCTCAGTTTCAAATTGATATGAGATTTACACCTATCCAGAAGAAGCATAATAGGGAATTTGATTGCATTTTCAATTAGCCATGGGTATAAATAATTGCAATATATTTGTAAAATGTTGCTGTGGTAATCGATTCACTTCATGAATCACTTTTTCCAATGAAATATATAGCAGGAACTTATTCTGTATTACCTCAAAGAATTCTTCAGTAAGGAAAAACTACCAATGGAGATACTTTTTTCCATTAGCTAAAATGTTGGGCAAAACTGTTGTTCTTTCTTTTTTTTTTCCTAGGTACTATAGAATATAAATCCTTATAATTTTATAGCCAAAGATTTTTTTCGCATTTTAATTGCAATCACTTTCTAAAAGGATGCCAGAGCTACTTCCCTCCTAAAGATTCCTGTAAAGTTCTTGAAACCAGTCTTTCGAATATTATTCTCTCTAAGGGAAGTTTTACCTTTTGAAATTATCTTCGCATTGCACTGAGTTATTGGTAGATGTAGTCTTAAAAAAAACTTCACCCATTTTTCACTTGGATGATTGTCTTTAAATGGATTTTTCTTACCAGTTTCCGTCATGACGTTAAAGACCGCAATAAGATAATAATTTAGCTAATTATTGGCACAAAAGCCGGCAAAGAAATGTTTTATTCAAGCTTTTATTATTATATTTAGTTAGTTTTTGATCAGTAAACATATTTATTAAGGTGTCTAACGTATGATGTAACTAACCACTACATTTTTAGAGATAAATAAATAAAATATAATTATAAATCTTTAAATAAATTTAGCAATTAAATTAGCATTTTGAACTGAAATTGTTTTAGGAACTATTCATGCAATATTTAACTGAATTTTAGGTGTCCTTTATATCGCAGAACTACTAATTATCCATGTAAAATCTTATTTCACATATACTGTTTATTCACTGGGAAATCTATTCCTAGTGAAGGAACATGCCTGTTTCTTTACTGGTTAGAAGTTGTTTTTTTATATTTGTAACATAATTTTGATGTATAATATGACTAAAGGCACAAAAAAATTAAAAATTTTCTTTGTTTTCCATTAACTTGGAAAAATCCCAACAAAGGAACACTTGTTCATTCATTGGTTTTTCATCGTTTGGTAATCCAGTTAATAAACACCCCCTTATCTCAGTACTTGCTTATGCTATGATGCTTAAAATAAATAAAACGTAACTTCAATAACCATATTTTGAATTCTCTTTTTCACAATGAGAAAAAAAGCATTATTATATGCAATTAATTGCACTTTAACCGGATAACTACCAACACTGACCTTATAATTTTGTCAAAGAAACAAGGTGTTGAACAGATACTAACAAATTCGAAAATTTTTCCAGAGAAGACTCTGTGACCATGTAACCCAATGCATTGTTCCTATTGTTAGGTAGTAAGCTACTGTTACCAATCAATCGAAATAAAAACGTTTAAAATCTTATTTTTAAAAAATATCTATGAAATGTTTCTTCACTGGTTGGTTTACTCTACAAAGTTTTCTTTTTAACAGAATTGATGGTAATGTAAAAAATTATTAAAGATTATAAATTTTTAAGAAAGAAATATTAAGTACATATCATCTATCATTTTTTCCCAATGTCCACCTGTGTTATCATTTTTCGTCAATTCAGGGATTTACAGGGCAATTTTGTTGGCCTCTCTTTCAGGGGCACCATACTCGTATTAGGTGAGCCAACGTTGCTCAAATAGTAAGGACAGATAGTACAGAGAAGGAAAGAACATCCATGCCTTGCCCGGGATTCGAACCCAGAACCTTTCTGATGCAAGGGCAGTTAATAACATCTATCATGCCTTCTGCAATATAAAAGCTGATGCGTATATCAGTTGTATACAGTATGCAAAACAATAATTAACTGTCATTAGAAGCATTTTTTGTCTTAAAAGCACAAAATGATTGCCACTTGTTAAGACAGAGAGGCTATTTTGGCCCCTGGACTGCATGTTGGTAGAGCCTCATTAGACAAGTGCAATCTTTTAGTCACTGGTTCTTTGAATCAGTAACTAAATACTCTTAATTTTTCTTCTTGTAAAGAACTTAGACTAACATTAATAGCTTCAAACAGAAAGTAACAGTATAGTGTGCAAAATAAAAAAATGAACACTTTAATATCTTTTGGCCTAATGATTTTATCTCCATGTACTAGGATGCTAAATTAATAGAATTATTAAGATAACATCTTAGTATATGAAAGATTATAAAGGTGCTCGCTTCTTTATTTTGCACATTGTATATAACACACTATTAACAAACAAATTAATAAACATTTAATCTATAAATTTATGAGGGATCTACAATAGGAACTTACTTATATTTTTTACTTTTTTTTAAAAATCTTAGACCAGTATTTGCAGCTTCATTCCTAAAGTAACAAAATTAAAGCAAACACTTCAATATTTTTTGATTTAATGATTGGGTCTTCATTTACTAAGATGCTATCTTAATTAGATAGCCTCTTAGAGATTATCTTAATTTGATTAAGAGAGCCCCTTAGAGCATGAAAATTCAACCGTTAGATCAAATGTTATTAAGGTAGTTGCTTCTTTATATTGCACACCGTACATAGCACACTATTAACAAACATTTAATCTATAAATTTATGAGGGATCCACAATAGGAACTTACTTGTAAAGAGGTAACATAGACTGGTAATCGGAAGGTGAAGTGGTCACAGGAAAATAACTGAGTATTCCCAGGCGGTAAAGCAATGTTTCTGCTCTCATAGCGTAGCTATCGCTTCCCAATTAGAGTAAAAAGCAAACTAAAGGGTCGCTTCCAGGATACATTGGGTTCGGAATTGTTCGAAAAATTTGGGATCAAAATGCTGTTGTGCTGCAACAGCACCACCTAGGATTAGCTAGAGAGAAAAAATTAACTTTAACAAAGTTAAAAGCTTGACGATGTTCACATTCATTAATTAAAATATAAAAAACATCCCCACAGCAGCATCTTGCAAATTTCAGTTAAAAATTTGAAGCACCCTTAATTGATATTTTATGGTATTCCTCGGTCAGGTAAATCCTAGGTTTATGGTATTCTTATTGAACTATCTAGTATAAAATATTTACATACCTAGACATATATTTTCTACCTAAATGAAACATTTTTTCAAAATTAAAATTTTACTAAAAAATCAAAATTTTTTTTTCAAACTTAGGATATACAGGGTAATATAATTTTTAATTTTTGAGGCCCATGCGCATACAATATTCAGGAGTTGTTAGATGGTATAGGGAAAAATTAGGAAACTTTGGAAACAGCCAGTTGTAGCATTTTTAACAGTAGAAACTTTTTCAAAAATAGAAAATTTTAAATGGTTAAAAATTGTTAATAAATATAACATCAGGCATTTCTTTTAAAGCATTTCTCAAAGTATGGTAAATATTACAATTGTAACATGAAGAAAACTTTTAAAAAACAAGTGTGATATAAAATTATTTCCTAAGTGTTAAGAAATATTCATATTAATTCCATATTTATTTAAAAAAACAAAACCAATAATAAAGTGCACATGTTTCACATTTTTAATAAAAAGTGGCGACCGGCAAACAAGTTTTTAATCACTATTTGTAATAGTTAGCCACCCTGTGACGATCGTTTATTTTGACGTAAGCCCTAAGTCATAACCAAAGATAAAATATTATTGGCTTAATAGTTGTTAAATTTTGATTAATGAAAAAATTTGAATGAGAGATGACATCGATGGAGAACATAGTGAATATTTTATCCTGCATTATATATTGAACAGAGGACGCAATTTTGGGTTTACAATTACCAATGTTCAACTTCATAGCCTTGTAATTTTGACCCCAATCCAGTGAACTTCTGGATCAAGTATTGGGAAAAATTTGCCTGGAGAACTTTTTTTGATGGAATTAACCTGAGTTTGCATTACATGAAGAGAAAAACGACAAAATCTCCCATGGTTAGCCTGACAACAAAGGGACTCTAACCCATGATCCATCTATCACTGAGGATATTTTACATCAGCACTGTGGTCGGTGTGAGACGGGTGCAGAATTTGCATTGACCAGCCATTACTGGGATTCAAACCCGGTTCACCTTGTTGGGAGGTGAGCGCTCTATCCCCTGAGCCACTGTGGCTATCTTGAGGGACACACTTTAGATATTCCAAAGAATAAGTGCTGAAAATATTTTAAATTACAATATCCAACACCAAAAGATTACAAACCGAGATTAAACATTTCTCTATGAAATGCAATGATAGCATCTTCGTATCATCATTATATCATAAGATATTCAGGGTGAGTAGTTTTTGTGCTCCGTATTTGACCTTTATTTTATTTCAGGAGGTTAGTTTTGCCTTTTCTTAAACTTTAAGTTGCCTACATTCTCTCAAGAAATAAATTGTTTGTGCATTATTTATCAAAGTAAAGCAGGAAAAAATATGTATGGCTTTGATTGGAATATTGATGCTTAGAGGCTCAAAACAAAAGATAATCGAGGAATATTTAATGCAAAATTTGTTTAAACTTTTTTAGTCATTTACATTTTTGCAGTAAATAAATAAAAAAAACATTAACTTGATTCCTCTATTCTTGAAAGGAATAAATGTACTGTAAATATAGCTAAATCCTACAAGGGATTGGCAAGTGAAGAGTGCAAATTCTTTTTAATTACTTCTCATGCTATTTTCATAGCAGTCGTATAACTAACAATTACACCCAAAAGTATGTATCAATATTAAATTTTGACAAAATGTAATGTCTTTCAGTAGAAAAGGGCTAAATTTTATTGATAAGAACAATCAAAGAATTCAAATTTAAAAGTCAGACTTGAAAAATTATATTATTCAACTTTGTAGTGCTAATTAAAAGATCTTTTTAAGAATTTTAAATCCTAAGTTTATTTAACTTTAAAATATTGACATTGATTATTCCTGCATTAGGCCCTAGACATGATAACATATTATAACATCAGTATAAATATTAGTATAAAAAAGCAGAAATAATTTGTTGTGTAATGTAAGAGAAAAAATGCTAAATGAAAACAATAACATTCTATTTTAATCAAACATTAAATGATACTTTTGAATTCATTACTTCTTTAGAAATACATAAATTAAGAGACAAAACATTGTGAAAAAATTTAAGAATAAATGGAGAAATAAAAGAAAGTAGTTAGCCTGTCAACATAATTTAGAAGCTTTAAACGACATAGTTGCTTCTGTTCCAGATTAAGTCTGAAAATTAATAACAGATATTTTGCTACAAACTGATTATACGTGGACCCTGTTGTAAAAAGTCATAATAGTTTAGAGATAAAGCAGATTTTTCTAAAATATATATTTCTTATAACATATTTCTGCAAAGTAAACTTAATTGTTTAGAAATTGCAGAACATTACTTGAGCAAAATGGATTAATCGCTTTTTAACCTGTGAGGTCTTTTATAATCTAAATATCAATCTTACTATCAATTCTAGCTTACATCATTTTAATCAATCCAAATATCAATTATCATATATCTATTATTATAAGAAAAGTATGAGGAGAAAAGAGCTTTGTAAAATTAACCTCTTTCAATAACTCTTTTTTTCTGCTGTTTTATTTCTCTCATAAATCTCACCAGCATCATAATTGATGTCATAAGCAAAATGGTCTATATATTCACAATCAAACTCATCATAAAATAATGATAAGATAAACCTAGAAATGAACTTAATATACTCAACAAAGAACACAGCAAGGGAAATTTTTTCATCTAACTCATAACAATAAGCTATTTATAGAATAGATATAAACTAATGTGATATGTGTCCTTCTCAATAAGTGATTCATGAGGGGGAGTTTTCCTAGCTGCTTGAATCTAGTGTTCTCTTGTCTTCTGAGTTTGTTTCAAAATTGAAAGTCGATTAGATCTGCTATAAATTTGTTATTTAATGTCAATTATAAAATAAACGCTTTTCTTAAAAACATCAACCAAACAAAAGAGAGGTCTAAGAAATTTTAATGCTTGACTTGCCCAAGTTATGTAAAATTTCTGAACATGCCTATATTTTTTTATACTTATATGCCGACCAGGAATGAAAGCATATATTCAGGAATTGTGCAAACTGTAATATCCAATTAGTACCCCTTTCAATTTGATAAAAATTGCAAACATGCTGGATAAACTGTACCAAAGAGAAGGAAAGAAATCTATTGCATATAATAAAACCTAAATGTTACTTAACAACTTAATTATATAAATGAGAAACTGTAAAGTTTCTCTTTTTATTCTAAGAATAGTGCTTATTTTTATTACAACAGTCAATCACTGTGCATAAAAAAATAATAATAAATATACAAGTTAAAATTGAAATGTGAAAGGAAACATAAAAGATTATATATATATATATATCTGTTACACTTTGAAAACATAAACATTGTACTTTCGTAGTGTGGCCGGTGCTTCTTAAAAAGATACAGGAAAATGCAGGTATCATAATATAATTTTATTAAAGTAAGGGCCAGAGCCCCAGAATGCCAACCTTACATGCTGGTGGATAGATAGAGAATAGCACAATTGACCTTGGAAAAAGGGTTTTTATATCTTTCTGGACAATATATTTAAATATTAATAGGTCTCAGTAGCGTGGGACTGATCAATTTCCCCAGCTACTAAAGTCATATCATCACATTTTTTGAGATAATTAGATTCAATATTATTACTTTCTTGAGGGAAAGGTTTTAAACTTTTGTGCGTTAGATACAAGCGCTATTTATGGATTAGATTTAAAATATAATTCTTTTAGCATTACATAATATTCCCCCCCTCTGAAGAAAAGGTCTGATCAATATGCTAGCCTATTGGTCAGAACTTCCCCATTTACGCGATTTCAATTAAAATTTGGTATATTGTCCAATATTATACATTTATAAATAAAGTATTACAACAATAACGTTTATACAAAAGTAACTAAATATTTTTACATAACTTTGAATAATAATAATAATTAATAACTTTATAATAATTAATAATGATTATGTACACATTCCCTTTTCCTGTTGAAAAGAATAAAACTATCAAAACAAATCTAATATATCTAAAATAAAAATACCATAAAATATCTAAAATAAAAACATATCAAACCAAAATTTCACAAGTTGTGAAAAGTTCTTTTCTTGAAATAAACTAGATCCATTGTTCAGGCCTAAATTTATTAAGTTATTCATCCATGGAAAAAGAAAAAATTGTGTTCTTTATCATCATTGTTTCATCTTCGAAACAATTATTATTCATAGTCATTTAAATTCACTCATCATTTAAATGGTTTTTACTTATGATTCCATTAATGATTATGTATTTTCACAAATATTGTGTAGAATTATTCACAACATATGAAATACACTAAAAAATCAATACAAATAAAATAATACAGGTAATACAAATAATACAAGTAATCTAATTTAAAGTGCTTACTTTTCCAAATATTTAAAATATTTCAATAGCAAAAAATGAATGAGAATGAGTGGTGTAATTATATTCATGGGTTACTTTTTCTAATAATTTTGTCCACGGAATTTTTTTAGAGTTTTCATTGATTTTACATCTTAACCTAGAGATTATTGTCGCATTAGATTTCTCAACTTTTCCATTTGTTTGCGGATGATGAGCTGAAGTTAATAATTGTTTAACATTATAGTTTCTAAGAAATCTTCTAAATGCTGTAAATGCGGCATTACGATCACTTAAAATTTTAACTGGAACTTGAAAAATTTGTTTTAAACAATTTGTGTATGTTTCAGTTGTTACACTTTTAGAAGGAAAAGTCCAAAGATATCGAGTAGCATGATTAATAATTAAATGCAAATATTTTTTAGTGGAGTAGTAATAGTTTAGCCCTCCGACAGTATCAATTGATAAAATTTCAAATGGTTGCTCTGTAGGGGGCATACTTTGTAACAACCCAAATCTTTTTTGGTGAGATTTTTTGTTAATTTGGCAAGTTTCACAACATTTTACATAGTTAGAGATATCAATTATTATATTAGGCCAATAATAGAAAGGAGATATTAAAGCAATCATTTTTTTAATACCAACATGACCAAATTGAATATGAGTTTTTTCTATTATTTTTGTTCTTAAAGAAAATGGTATTACTATTTTATGCAAATTTTTTTTTTTAATAGTTAACAAATCATTAATTTTTTTGAATTTAGGACTACTTAAATTTTCGTTTAATTGCGCCTCTTTAATTTCCTCATGAGTCACAACTGGATTATTATCAAATAAACTAAAAAATACAAAATATCTAGAAAGCATATCAGCTTCATGATTATTTTGACCCTTAATATATTTTACTTCACAATCATACATAGATAGTTTTAAACACCATCTAAAAAGTCTACCTGTAGGACTTTTTATTTTCTTTAACCAAGTCAACGCGGAATGATCACTATAAATGATAAATTTAGTTCCATGCAAATAACAATGATATTTGTCTAAAGCATTAATTATAGCTAAACATTCTAATTCAGTAATTGAATAATTTCTTTCATGTTGAGATAAACATCTGGAGTGAAAAGCTATTGGGTGCATTGAGCCATCTGCTGGATGTTTTTGTTTCAAAACAGCAGCAATTGCTTCTTTTGAGGCATCAACAAACAGATGACATTGATAGTTAGGATCCCTGTGGCAGAATTTTTTCTGGCATTCTGCGACAAACCTAACTAGAACCAATATCTTTCTGCAAGGTAGTTATAAATATATCTTTCTGAAAAATATTTTTATCGTTATAAATATATGTGTAATGAATTTATAATAATAGATACACTTCGTGTTTATAAAAAAAGCCTACATGCATAGAATAAAACTGTGTAGATTTTATTTTCTTAATTTCATAATATAAGTTTAAATTTCTTAATAAGTTTAAATTATTTAAGTTTAAATTTGCATAATCTTTGGTAATAAAGAAAAATTATAAATGTATAGATCTGCAGACAAAAATGCTTACTAGAGCATAAATTAAGATTACCCAGAACCTGTAATAAGATGGAACTTATAAAAATAGCTAAGAATGGACAAAAAGATTAAATTTATAAAACAAGATAACTGAATTTGAAGTATCATTTTAAAACAGTATGATTTAACAGTTTCATTATAGTAGTTATATCAGGTACAGAAACAAATCAGGTGAAAAAATCAATATTGAAGTTGAGTAATCAAAATAATAAAATAGGATTGACTATATCCGAATTCTAAAAGCAAAAAAATTAACGCAATCTTTGTTTCAATTTTTTCTATATGAAAACAATTACAAATTAATTAGATTCGATTAATATTGTGCTGACTTATTGAAAGATTTTTTTTATTTTAAAAAAAGGAGGTAAATTAAACTTTTTTCGTGATCAGATTAAGTTCAGAACGAAAAAAATACACAGCGCTTGTGATTTGTAACAGAAGTCGCACTGTATTGTGTACATATATAGCATTGATTTCCCACGAAGTACGCAGACGCGGTTTACGCCTTAATACGCTCAAGTCTATTCAACATTTCGAAACGAAATCGTCTTCATCAGTACTGAAACATCGGTATTAGAGCCATACTCATTGGATGCGATTTTTTTCGAATGCGTATGGAAACCTGTTTGATTCGTCTGTAAATATTTTCCACCAATCTGGTTTTCATTCGCATGCCAAAAAATCGTAGATAGTGAGATATCTATCAGGCTTTATTTCATTTATCGTCAGATTGCGAGTGTATTTTTATATCGACGACTTAATTCAAAGGATATAGGCATTTTATCTTTAAAAAAAATATATATAATTATTTTTTACCTTTGACTGCTTTTAAAATTTCTTGATTTGTTGGAGATGCTGTTTCCTCCTTACTATCGACATCGCTACTAGTAAGAATATTTGGTTCGAATCTAGAACGTTTTTTTTTTTTTTTTTTTTAATATTAGTAGCGGGGGAAGCTTCTCTTCTTTTTTCCTGTCGCTTTCCAGAAAAAATATCTCTGACATCGCTAGATGTTGTCGACTTCCATCTTATTTGTTCTTCGGAATGCCGTCTTGAAAAATGAGTTTTCAAATTTTTTTAAATTATTATTGCTTCACAAGAGCAACAAATAACCTTTTCGCTAGACATGATTTTTTTTAAAAAAAGATAAAAGAATCTTTTTGCGCATGAAATTTTCCACATAAGTGCAAAAAGAAAACTCAAAGCAAATTACTGTGCCAGCGATAGAGGCCGAAGTTGGCAAATTTCCAAAAATAGCTTAATACAGGGGAAAAAATTTCTCCCCTTTTTATCCAGTAACTGTTTGTGTTGGAGATTAACGGAAGATCACGAGCGCTTTCCTCTTCCGCGGTACGCTAGAAAAACAATTATTTGAAAACTATTCAGTAAGAAAAAAAATTTGCAGAACCATTATTGCTTCTGCAGAAGTTTCTGTGTAAAAATTATTTTTTTGTAAAACAGCTTCTGTTTCTGCAGAATCTTTTTTGAGAACTTTTATTTCTGCCAAACCAAAAAATTTTTTTTCCCAAATAAAAAAAATCTTTCTGCAAGAACTCTGTCGCTTTCTGCGACAATGTCGCCGTGTCGCCCTGTTTCTGCCACAGGGGTTAGGATTATACAGAGTTAAAACAGGTTTAGAAATGAAAGACGATTTTAATTGATTAAATGAGGTTTCACATTCTACAGTCCAATTCCATTTAACATTTTTCTTAAGAAGATTATTAAGGGGCAATCTAAGTTTTGCATAATTTTTAATAAATTTATGATATACATTAATACTACCAAGAAATCGTTGTAACTCTTTAACATTTTTTGGAGGTTTTAACTGTCTAATAGTTTCAATATTGGCATTTGCAGGTGAATATTGACCTTGTTCTATTTCATAGCCTAAAAATTTAATTTTAGTTTTAGCAAATTGACATTTTGAAAATTTAAGTTTTAAATTTTCAGTTTCACATATTTTAAAAATTTTCTCTGAATGGTCTAAGTGTTCTAAATAATTATCAGAATAAATGATAGTATCATCAAAATAGATTAAAGCAAAATCAACTTTATGTTTTTGTAAAATTTGACGAATAGCTCTTTGAAAAATGGCGGGTGAATTTTTCCAACCAAACGGTAAACGTAAAAATTCATAAAGGCCAAAATTGGTTGTAAATGCTAATTTTTCAGTATCATTTGGATCTATTTCTAAATTCCAGTAACCACATTTTAAATCAATAGTTGAAAAATATTTAGCATTAGACAATTTATCAATTAAATCATCAATTCTAGGTACGGGTTCAGAGTCAGTTTTGGTTATCTGATTAAGCTTTCTGAAATCTACACACAATCTGGTTTTATTACCTTCATCTTTTTTGTAAACAAGAGTAACTGGGGAGGAGTATGGACTATAGGAGGGTTTAATTATGTTAGCTTTTAATAAATTATCAATTTGATTTTTAATTTCAGCATTATCTTTAACAGATGCTCTATATGGACGCAATGAAATAGGCAGTTCAGAAGTTAACTTTACTTTTAACAGGTTGAAGTTTTAACTTGCCAATATCAAAATTATTCTTCGAAAATACATGATCATAACTAGATAAAAGATCATTTAACTTTACCCTATCCTCTTCAGAAGTTACAGGTATTTTCTCCTGAAATTCTGAGGGTGGGTTGAGCCTATGCTCATGAATATTTAAACTATTGAAATTTCTTTCATCATAAAAATTATTAGTTTCTATATATCTATTATTAAAACAATCATTTACATTACAATTCACATTTTTAAGTTTATTGTTGTAAAATATATTTGTATGACATTTATTTTTATCACTATAACAATTAGACTGAGAAAAGTTATCATAATATGTAACATCTTTAAATTTTTGAAAAACTCTAAAATTTTTAAAATCAATATGTAACATAAATAATGATATTTCATTAAGACCAAGTATAGCAAAATTAAGAGGGGTGTATATAAATGCGCATGTTATTATTTTTCTAATGTTTCCTATTTTAACACTTACCTTTTGGAGGTTTCCCTTGATATTTCCTTGAAATTGAGAAATTGAAATTTTAGTAGAGTTCAAATGTTTTTTTGTTTGTTCTATAAAATGTTTCAGAATTATAGTGATGTTGGATCCTGTGTCCAATATAGTTAGTAAATTCTTATTGTTCACTCACGTTGTTACACATAAATAGTCATTTGATGGTCAGCTGTTGTTATTGCTAGGCTGCGGAGGCTGGGTATCACGTTGAGGTACTCCATAGCGATTAAGAGAATTCACTGATCTTGGCTGCTCCGTTCTGCACCAATGTTGGGGAATCCACTGTCTTGGCTGCTCTGTTCTGTACCGATGTTGGGGAATCCACTGTCTTGGCTGCTCATAGTATTTTGGATTGGTATCATTCCAGTTTTGTTGTTGGGGAGTAGGTCTATTGAAGGCACTCTTTTCATTTTTTTCTAATTTTGAGCACAACTTAATGAGTTCTTCAACAGTAGATGGAGATGCAATACTCAAAAAATTACGATATTTCTCTGGTACATCAGCTTTGATGGTTTCAAGCAACAACTCCTTATCTATGTTTAGATCTTCCGACGCTTTCCACTTTTCCGTAGCATATTCAGAAAATGTCTTTTTTGAAGATGGCTTCATAGATAGAAAAAGTTCATACTTATCTTCTCTAGAGAGAGAAAATTTTTCTTGTAGTTTTGCCTCGAGTTTGGTCCATTTTTCAATTTCTATGCATTCATTTATGTAGAATGTAAATAAATCTTTTTTCAGGTATTCAGATATGTTATTTATTTTCCAGTTTTCTTCCAAATGTAAGATTTTACATTTTTTATTGAAATACTTAATCCAGGAAGGGAAGTTCTTTTTATCCTCACACGGAGAAATACTAACACGAGCTGGAACGTCCACCTGTTTTTCTTCATTTCTTCAGAATCAGACATTGTTCATTTAATTTTTCTGTTTCTTAATTCCAAAGTCATAAAAATAAAATTCTAATCGGCGATCAAAGCGAGTAGACAAAATAAAGAGAGAAATAACTGTCCTCATTTCTCTTTAACACACCCACACAATCGAATTTCTAATCGAAGGTTATGAATCACTTTAGAAGAGAAAGTCCATCATTAAAAGATGTCGTTCAGCTAAATATCATTTTCAGTTTTTAAAAATAATTTTTCGCGACAGGAAACTACCCTGCCGACTTATCTGTTACGCTTTGAAAACATAAACATTGTAATTTCGTAGTGTGGCCGGTGCTTCTTAAAAAGATACAGGAAAATGCAGATATCATAATATAATTTTATTAAAGTAAGGGCCAGAGCTCCAGAATGCCAACCTTACATGCTGGTGGATAGATAGAGAATAGCACAATTGACCTTGGAAAAAGGGTTTTTATATCTTTCTGGACAATATATTTAAATATTAATAGGTCTCAGTAGCGTGGGACTGATCAATTTCCCAAGCTACTAAAGCCATATCATCACACTTTTTGAGATAATTAGATTCAATATTATTACTTTCTTGTGGGAAAGGTTTCAAACGTTTGTGCGTTAGATACAAGCGCTATTTATGGATTAGATTTAAAATATAATTCTTTTAGCATTACATATATATATATATTATATATATAATTTTTTTTTTTTTTTTTGAAAAATTTATAAATGTTTTTAATAATAAGTATTCAATAAAATATGCATATTAAGACAGGTAAAAATTTCTTTTGGGTATGTATTTTGTACACTAACAAACTTAGAATGTAAATAAATATTTTGAGATTTTACAAACCCCAGAGAAAATTGATTTACTCTGCGATTTATAGAAGGGTAAGTAAATATTTTTTAGGTTTTACAAGCCCCAAAGAAAAGTGACATATTATGTGATTTATAGAAAGGTAAGTAAATATTTTGTGATTTTACAAACCCCATAGATTGGCAGTTTCAAAATTCTCAGGCACTCTTTCTAGGCATTCATGGAGAACCCAGGATCGCTTTTTGATTTTACTCTACAAATGCAACTATTGAAGCTATCACTTTGAAAAAAATTAATAAAACAATGATGAATAAACAATGATGCTAAAAATCTGTGTTTAAAGAAACCTTTTTTATTTAAAAAGTGTTGTAGGAGATGCAACTATTTATTTTTTATAAAAGTATCTAACATTTTCAATATAAATTAATTTTTAGAATAGTTAGAATGCAAAAGATATTGACTTAATTTTATTAACAGTAACAGTATTATAAAACATATTTCAAATCCAAAGTAAATAATTTATTTACCAAAGAATATAATATTAAATAATATATGTTTATCAATACACTGTTTTTGTTCCATTAAAAACTTGGAAAACTAACAAATTTTGAAACATGATAAAGTATTTATTAACCTCTTTTCAACTATCTAAAATTTAATCATGCATTATAAATTGCAAGCTTCAAGAAAAGTCAAGAGAACGAAGAACAATAATACCAAATTTTAAAATTATTATAACTCAATCAAAATTTTAATGACATTACATTTCAACTAAACATATAAATAAAAATTTTATATCAAAGTATTATATTAATAATGTATATAAAAGAATGAGTTCTTCATGTGAGTCAATTTGATGAAAATGTCAATCTTGAACATTATTTATTAAGCATAAATAATTAATTATTTATTGCCTTTTAATGCTTTATTGATTAATAAGTATTATTAATTATTATTAACGTCCTAGTAGCATAAATATTAAATACTGAATCTATAAATATGTTTTATCACTAATGATTTAATAATAAATAAAGAATAAACTACTTTTTTGAGAATTATTTTTAACACAATCAAGCTATAACCATAACAATGCTTATAAATAATATAATATTAAAAAAATATAGACTGGTAATATAAATTAATTTGAAATATTTTTCAATCTTCCAGAATTATGCTCTTTCATATAAGCATTGTATTATGAAAATATTAGAATCATAAATAAAAGAATACAGCATACATATAATAAAAACTTGTTTACACTGGTAACACAAAAATTTTAAAAAAATCTGAAAAATAAAAAACATAAATTTCAGAAAAGGACCTCTTTCCCTTGGATTGTAGAATACAAATGAATTTTTTAACAGGATTGAAAAAACGAATTAACACATTCTATAATTACATTTCTTAAATAATTTTAAAAACTATCAAAGCATGCAATTGTTCATGGTCTGTATTATTTTAAGATTTTTTTAGAAGCATTATGAATTAGCTTTAATTTTACACACATAAATTTATTTTATAAATATAATTTTGTAGTCGAGCAATAATACGTAAACATTAAGAAATCACAATTGTTTATTAAAGTTATATTAACAATAAACTCATTATAAGATATATTTTTGGAATACTTACTATTTTTTCATTAGATGAAATTTAAATTAAAGTATTTTATAAGCAATAGAAAATTAAGTTATTTGTATTATCACTTATTTCAAATTATTTCGATAAAAAAAAAACTAATCTCGGTTTCTTTTAAAAAAAAAAAGTTGGGTTTAAACGGTGGTTTGAAAAACAGCTAACCCTGAAAGAGCCACTGGGCAGGGGAAACAGTATAAAAGTTGCATAGATTTTGTGCCGCAACTGTTCGACTGTGAATTAAAATGTGCAATTTTAGCATATAACATAAATGTCTTCACTAATTCTAGCATAACCTAAAGCTGTTATGATCCAATAAGATCTTTAAAACTTTTTAACTGTTTTCTGAAAGAGAAAATCCTTAGAAGAGTATTGAAATATTTATACATTCTAGATTAAAAAACTTATTGCTCAACGACGATTCCTGTGAAACATAATGATAAATAATTTATAATGTATTAAATAGAGAAACAATTTGAAGGTAAATAATGCCAGTCTTACCAAATAATCATGAATAGTCTCAACAGTAGGTGGCATTTTTCTCCACTGACGCTGGTACACAAGATCAGTATCTAAATTATAGGTCTGAGCAAGAATCAATGCTTCTCCATATTCTTTTGTTAATCTTTGCAAAAAGATAAAAGGTAAATATGAAAACCTCGCTTGCAAGTTAGAATGCATTGGAAATATGGTATTATCACAAAAATACAAAAACAGAAAACTAAAAATAAAATAGTTTTTTTAAATTAGAATATAAATAAATTTAAACATTTGAAAATTTAGAAGTATTCAAATATTTTTTAATGGAATAGTTCACCTTTACAAATATAAATGTTAAATATAAATAATTCTATTTAAACTAAAACACTTCAGCATAGTCAGTAAAATTTGAGTTTCAAAAATAAATAAACATAAAAATCAAATGATCATCAAAATTTTAAGAATGAGGAAGTCATTTATTAGTCCTTAAAGTGTTCTTTTATGTATACAGTGTTTGCCTTAAGCCTTTTTAGAAGGGCACCCTGGCCTTTCATGTTCCCTCTTTGACCTTTTATAATAATAAGCCATCATCGCTTAAAAACACTGTCCACTGTTTAAATAATAATTTTATCTATGTAAAATTATTATACATATGTTTAATTCTGATTACTTTTGACAAGATAATTTGCAAGAGGTTCAATTTTTTTAAGCTTCTCTTTTTTTGGAGGGTATAATTGATGAATTTTTAAACAAATTTTTAATTTTAAAGTTATTTTTTCAATACCTTTCTTTAAAAAAAAGGTATTGAAAAAATTTTGATAAAAAAAAGGTTTCGTTAAATATTTATTTCCTCGTAATTTTCAGCTTAATTTATAGGAAAAAGTTGTTTATCAAAATTTTTTTTCAAGTTGTTTATCAATAATTATTTAGTTCTTAGTTTGCTTTAAAAAAATTGTGCACAGTGATTTTTTTAGCAAGCCTTTAATTAATTATTTTTTCCATAAACTAAAAATTTTTTTCTTACTTTGGTAATGAGTAAGAATTACTTTTTAAAATATACACATAAAATAGTGTAAGAGGATAAATTTTTTAAATAGTATAAAAGGAAAATTTTTGAGGATAAAATTCAATTACTACATATAATATTAAGCATTTTTACAGTGTTAAGTGAGCAGGGCCCGACTAAGATGAAAATGGGCCCAGGGCCTGGCCTTCAGTTAAGTGCCCCCTTTAAAAACATTGACTTTTAAGTTAATCATAATTAAAATTGTTTCCCAAAATGTTATTTTACACATCTCAAATATTTATTCATCAGTAAAGAGGAATAAAAAAAAATAATGTTAAAAATAAATAATTATAACAAACATTTGATCTAATTATAAGTATAATAAAAACTATTTCATAATCCTATACAAATGATCAAAAATATATTGCTATTCGATGTATTAATGATTTTGATATAATAGTTGAAATTTCAAAATTTAAAAGAACTACCTGCTAAATTGTCTGAAATATACCATATAAAAAACACAAGAATTTTTTCATAATAAACAAAATATAGATGAATGTGATAAATTTCTTATTAAAAAAGCAATACAAATATTCAGACCCAAAGATTATATATATATATATAATCATTCAAAAATAAAATGAAAGAAGATGAACAAATATCTACAATGGCATTTTTCTTGCTTTTTTTGATGCAAATGTATCAATAACATTTTGGAAATCAAGTTCTGTGGTCAAATCACTTTCAATGGATAAAATGCTTAAGCAAGATAAATTATCTTGCTTAATATTATTACGCAAATTGTTTTTTATGCGTTTCAAAACAGAAAAAGAACGTTCACTTGTACAATTTGAAATTGGCATAGTTAGCAGAATTTGTAAAGTAGTATTAACATTTGGGAATGTGTGTGTTATATTTTGAGAGCGAACAATTTTTAGTTTTTCTTGGGGTGTCAAAGATTCATCAGATAAAAACTGGAGAAAATGAAGCACTTCACTCTCAAACTCTTCATCTACATCTGCACTGTAAATTTCTTTAAAATGTTCAGCAGACTTTTTTAATGTCTCTTGATCTTGACTATATGTCTGCATCAAAAAACTAAAGCGGTTTTCAATTATTAAATATGCTGATTTTCTTTTTATTAGCTCGCTCATTAATAAGTCACAAATGACATAATGGCACTGTGTTATAAATATCTCTCGGCTAGTTAAATCCACTTCTTTGGATTTCGAATCATCGAGATACCAATTTTTTACAACTTTAATTTTTCGCTTTTCAATAAAGTCACAATTAACTAATTGTGAAGCTTTAGAATCATATGTATCAAAATCATCTCTGATACATTGAATGAACTTTAGAATTGAATCAAATAAAGGTATGATAATGCTTACATTTCCATCTGTTGCTTGCAGCTGGATATTAACTTTATTTAGACGCTGCAAAATGGTGTCCCACAAGACAGCCAAAACTGCTGTTTGTCGTTTATCCATTTTTTTATACAATGATTTTGCATCACACCTTGTTGAACTGGTCTCACTCGAACTACTTGAAGCTTGCATAATATCCTTCCTGCAATGACTTTGTAGCTTCTACAGCAGCAGACCATCTTGTTATACTAAGGGACTTAACAGTGAGTCTATTTTTTAATTTTTCGGACAAAATAGCCAATCTATGGGTCGATGCTGAGAAGAAATTATAAATACTCTGGATCAGGCCAAAGAAAGAAATAGCCTGTTCACAAGACTCGACAGCTCCAACCAAATTTAAAGAGTGACCAGAGCATGGAATATATTCAGCTGTAGGAGAAATCTCTTTAATTCGAGCTTGAAGGCCTGAGTATTTTCCAGACATATTGCTGGCATTGTCGTATGACTGGCCTCTACAATTTTTAATATCAACCCCTAAATTTTCTAAGAAACTAGTTATAACTGTGCATAGAGTGAGGGAGTCATGACTATAAATGTTTAAAAACTTGACAAACCTTTCCAATGGTCTACCACTTTTATCCACGTAACGTAGCACAATTTAAAGCTGATCGTTGTGTGTGATGTCTGGCGTTGAGTCTACAATTAATCCAAAATATTTAGAAGTTTGTACTTCTGCTACAATTCTATCAAGTACCTTCTGACTCATAATGCTGATTAATTCAGTAACAACTGTAGAAGACAAGTAATTTACATTGCTAGTCCCCGGATTTCCATATTTAGCTAAATGTTCAGCTAAAAAAGGGTCAAACTTGCCCAATAATTCAAGAATGCCAAGAAAATTACCATTGTGAAATGAACCAATTGTCTCGTCACTTCCAAAAAATGCTAACCCACGTTGGCAAAGAAACTGAGTTGTTGCAACAACTCGAGCTAGCACTTTTCGCCAATACAACCGTTCATTTGCATATTCTTCCACTAGCTTGCTATCAATTTTCATAGAAGAGGTTAACCTTTGAGATAAAGTAAGCACAGAATTCCTGTGAACCATTGAGTTCTCATGCTCTTTTAACCTCTCTGAAGTATTTTTCCAATAAGAAAAGCCTCCTTTGCAAAGCGATTGGTCACTAGCACTGAATAGTTTACATATGTAGCAAAACACTGCATTTTTTGCTGGTGAGTAAACCAGCCATTCTCTTTTAAGTAATTCATTATTTTTCTTTTTTCTGAAAAACTTGCCTCAGTCAAAACTCTTTCTTTGTTTCCAATCATACATCTAGAGTTGGCAATTAATTGAATGTTCTGCTCAGGTTTGTTCAATACAAAGTATTCCCGAAAATTATCTGAAAAACTTTCAGGCCATAAACCAACATCACTATAATATGAATTATTTGATTTACATGAATGCTCAGACAGGTTTGATGGATCATCTACCTGCTGATTAAATGTAGTTATTTCTTTTTCAACAAAACCAGTTCCTTTACAAACCGGGGTTGATTTTTTACAAACCTCATCAAATTCTGATGTACCAGAAATGTGTTCATAGGCATCTGTTTCAAGTTCTACTTTATCTGTTATGGAAACTTCCTTTGCATTCTGTACGTTTTCAGTCTCAGTAGGATTTTTATCTAGAAAATTGTCCATGAATCCTTTCATTTTTTTGTTTTCATCATTTCGTTTTTTCTTCAATTTTCTTTTACCGTGACCACTTAGCTGTTTCGTAGACATTGTCAACACACGTTTACGAGAGGCAAAATGTGTTTAAGTTTTGAAGTTTTATTTACTCATACATAAGTATGAGTAAAGTGCGGCGTGCTCTCTGCTTTCGCTTATAGCACTGCGTTTCAATAGGTAAGGCTTAATTTAGCCTATTAAGATTTATATGAGCTCAGAGGCTCTTCATCAAATTCAACATGCTTCCACCGAGTCCAACAGGGAACTCCAAAATGTGTTTATATTTACGATATTTACAAATCAGAAATTCACTTTGCTGCCAACAATAAGAGCCCCAACTCAAAAATAGTTCGTATCCTCAGCTGCCGAGCTGCATCGCTTTCTTCTTTAGGGAGCGTTCGTTCTCATTGCATAAAATTCACACATGCGTAAGCAGTTTGTTGTTGAAAACATTCCCGCGCGCATCTCGGAAATTGGATGCAGTGTAAATGGCTCTTTATAGGTTTTAAATTTTGTGTCTTTAGTGCCCCATCAGACACTGGGCCTATGCCCCGTAGGCCCGTGCGATAATAAGGCCCAGTAAGTGAGTACCTTTTCAAAACTCTAAGCACTTTTCTGTGAGAAAGCATCCTGACCTTTTTTATTCCTCTGTGTATAATGTTTTCATAAAAGATTTTTATAAAATAATAACGTCAATATAAAAGTACAAAGCAAATAATAATAACAATAACAACACTAAAAACCAATGTTAAGTATAAATAAGGGAAAAGTTTGACAAAAATTACTTTTATGTCACCATTTTTAAACATTTCTGAAAATCGGCAAATATTCCTAAAGAATATTCTTCTCAAGCTCTTATAAATTCAATTGAAATGCCTACTTATTTTAGTTTTACTAAAGTTACATTGTTTATTTAAGCCCAAAATTTGATTACTTCATTAAAAGTCAAAATTAGAACAATAGGTGGTGCGTTGTTACTTTCTTACGTAATCATAAGATTTGCTTAGTTTGTGAGACAAGGAGAGAGGGGGTGTCCAAATTTATGAAAAAAACACACCTTATTTGTACATCTCCATATAAAGCGAAATACTTTCTGTTTTAATTTTTCTAAAGAAGTTTTCCTTATAGAGATTTGTGAAGATGACACGCATTTTATTCAGAACTTTCAAAATCACACAAAATTAAAAATTCATAATTAATTTTATTTCATTCGTAAATGAGGAGAGTTGAATATTAATAGATAGATGACACTAACAATGCAAAATACCAATTAAAAAATCTTTACATTGAAAATTTTAAATTTAACTTAGCAAGTTCATATTGTATTAACATTTTTTTAATAAAATGCTATTCTCATTGATAATTTTTCGTTGTTTCTGTACTATTTTTATTCTACCTACTTATATCTGAAAAAAGTTGTCAAACATTTCAAGAAAAGAATAATTTAAAACAATTAAAAAGTTTAAAACTAATGAATTTTACCTTATTTGCTGAATTTATGACTTTAGCATATCATTTAGAAGACTATATTGCGGCATCCGAGTTATTATTTAAAATAGCTAAATATTTTCTTGAACCACATCATTTTGAAAAGAATTAATTTTTATGTACATTATTTAAAGTTCAAACTAAAATTTGTTATTTTCTCAATATGGTCTAAAAGGAAAATATAAAAAACGAAAACGTCCTAGATACTTCTTAAATATTTTGGAATACAGCATTTTTTTTTCTTTTTCGAAAAACGATTAAGATCAATTTCTGAATTAGAACACCTTTATCTTCTTTTGAAGAACTACCTCTTTTGCTCTTCTTTGTTAAAATTTTTTAACCTTATAGTATGGAAAAATTACCCACGAAATTAATTAGTAACGCTTATGTGGGAAAATTAGTTAATAACACTTTACAGTATGAAGAAATTTATATCAAAACTAGTTAACCAATTTACAAAAAAAAAAAAAAATAAAAAAAAAAAAAAAATAACTCAAATATTTTACTTAAGAGGCTGGTTTATTTTGCTTTATTTTTTGCTTTTTCTTGCTTTTTTTGCTTTGCTAAGTGGCTGGTAGGGAACCTTAGATCTGAATTACTAAGGTCTAAGATCTGATCTATTAAGCATTTTTTTTTCTCTCCTGTTGTCTTTTACACATTTCCAATTTAAAGGAGGGATTAGCCATTATTTTAATAACTAAGAAACCATCATTTAGAATAGAGACACCCGCATTAAAAAAAAATCTATATTTTTTTATTTTTTGATATAAATCAAATTGGAAATAATGGGAATTTCGAAATATTTAGCTGAATTCAGCGATTTCGAAACGATTCAGTTAAGTACTAAGTATGACAAATTGAATTCGTATCCAGTATCACACTTAATATTTATGAAATGAAAATTTTCCATACTGTTTTTTAGAGAAACCCATGTGTTACAAAAACAGTTGTGGAGAAATTGTTTCTTCGCTCAAATAGGAAAACAATGAATGCTATAAATAATACGTTTAAATAGTGGTTGTCTGAGTTGAATAACAATGGCATTTAAGTTTTTAAAGAAATTTTATTCAATTTATTGTTTTACTTATTTTTTACCTTGAAAAATTACCAGAGTACAGAAGAGTTGTCAAAACCTTTGTATTTTTTTGTAAGCATAGAACATGTACAAAAAATGATAAATAGAAAGTTTCTGAACTTAAAGAAGTTATATGTATTGCTCTGGTTTTCAGAAAATTTACTTCCTTGAGAGCAGCCAATTTTCTTAAAATTTTTTTATTTTTTAAAAACATGCGTCAAGTAATGTGATATATTTATATATATATAAAACAATATGAGATATTCAAATAAATAAAACAAATATATAATATATTTATATAAATAAAACTAATTTGAGTCTTATAACTTTTCTAACCATGCACATTATGTTTTATGCTCTGTTTTAAAACAATGTATAATTTTTTTAAACAAATAAATTGCCTAGTTGTGTTTCAAAATAAATATAACGCTTCGTTAAATTCAAAGCAGAAACTTTCTAATTTGGAAAAACAAATGTATTGGAATTTAAATTTGGAGAACATTCCATTTTCACCCTTTAAACAAAAGATTATCGAAAGAAGTTAATAGTGGTGCAATTTTTTTAAATTAATTGATTTTAAGTAGGTCGGATTCACCTAAACACCAATTACCATACAGACTCATTAAAATAAACACTCAAAATATTAATAATGAAACTTATTTGAAACTATATCTGAGAGCATTTGTTTTTCCATAAATAAAAAATATCATCAATAATATACATATATAATTAAAGTAAATAGAAAGCTCTAGAATTTCAAATCCATGAAAGTATTACAGAATTCCTTTCTTTTCAATCACATTAAATTTTCTTTACTCAAAAAAGTATTTTAACAATACCAATCGAATATGTTTATCTATGTAAGTAAAACTGGATAATGAAACAATTCCTATTTCCCCTTATTTTCCAGTTGTCCAAAATGAATATTTTTCATTCAAATCAAAAAAAAAAAAAAAAAAAAATATCAGATGATTGAAAATATTTGAAAATAGAAAAAACCCAGATGTTAAGTGAGGTAGTTCATTTGTGTAGCGGAATGATACTTTGAATTTTTAGTTGACTATCTTTTGTAATCTTAACTAATATCTTGGGAGACGCCGATAAGAAAATCTAAAAATTACACCAAAGAAAAATTCCCTGTCACCGATTAGAGACCGTCCATCTTCATTTTTGTAGAGAAAATGTGAATTTATTGTAGAGATATTAGACGCGTGGGAATTTAATTCAAAAATAAATTCTATTCCTTAAAAAGCATAGTTTTAGCATTTTGTTTTTCATATTTAAAAACTATTCTTTTAGAAAAAAAAATGCAGCCAAAATACTAGTCATTAGATTATTAAAGAAAATGCCTCAAGGCATGTGATTAAAGCCAAAAATTACGAATATATAAACAAAGATGGACGTCACTGGGGCACCCGGGTGCGTGAGGCCCGTGTTTGCTTAACACTACAATTTAAGTTAATGCTATAACAATTGCAGATCAAGGAGGGGAATGGCTTAGGTCCATAAAAGCTGATTCTGAGAAAAATGAATTTTCTAGGTTTGTTAATTTTTAGGAGCAAACATCTGATTGAAATCAAAAAGATAAAAATATAAAATTAAAAATTTCTTAACAAATAAAAACTTTAAAATATTTTAAATTTTTAATTTTTAAAATTAAAAAAAAAAATGAAAAATAATTCTTAAAAAAATTAGAAATTTTTTGTGTAATTTTTATTTTTGTAAATTGCTTTCGCTTTTAAATGTGAGTTTTTTCAAGAGAAATACAGATGTACAAAAGCTATTCGCAATATGAATTGTAAAAAAAAAGTAAATAATGTAAAAATAAATCCGCATTGTAGGGTAAAGCAAACCCCCTGAAGAAAAATTTTGTTTTCGAGGAAAAAAAGAAAATTAGCCAACTCAATTAGAACTTTTAGTAGAATAACTCTAGAACTCAATAATGAGCTTTTGTTTTGAGGATCGAATTCTTGTTTTGAAACTGTGTTTGTTTTAAGCTTAATTGTATTGTGCATGCGTTAAACATATAATAAACAGATCATAAATTAAATTCTCATTGGGATTATACAAACCGAAAACTTTTATATTTCCTTAATGTTCCTATTTTGGTATATAGTTTCTTTGCCTTCTAAATTCGCAATTACGAAGTTTCAGTTCACAATTACCAAGATTTGTAGATAATTCATTAAAATCTATAAAAATAGCTTTGTGAGAATTCTACATGTCGTTTGAAACATAGTGAGCGCAATTCCTTGCTCGTGGCACTTCTCAGAAGCTCGTATTTGTAATCAAATATATAGTACAAAGCTCAAATTTTAATTGTGACACAATTGAGTGAGAAGAAGTAAATAAATATATAAAAAAACATTTAAATATTAGTGATTTATTGAAATAAAGTTAAAAAGCAATTTTCGATCAAGGTACTTATTTACCAGAATTATTTTTAAAATCAAATGTTAAAATAGATAATATACATTTTCAAGAAAATTTCAAGCACGATAACTTGGTAGAAAGAATAGCATGTATAAAATACGAATAAAAATGTAGGTTAATAACACGCGCTTAAAATCTAGTTATTAGAAATAAGCAAAATATATGAAGAGATGGGTAAAATGTAATTAAGGGATTATAAAAGGACTAAAGATAAGGACGAAAAAAAAGAATAATTATATAAATAAAATAAACAAAAAATCGTAATTTAAAATCTGAAAAAAGAGCATTTAATCAAAAAATTGGACTAGCAAGAAAAGGAAAAAAGGAAATCGGGAGATTTAAAGAGAAGGAGTAAAAAACACACAAGAAAAGGAAGAAAACATACAAATAAGTAAAGAAAACGTGAAAAAGAAAGTAAATGTGCAGGAAAATTATTGCTTGAAATATATTATTAAAATGTGACCTCCCCCCACCAATTTCGATATTGTACATTAATTTGAAAATAGCTCCAGAAGTAAAATTTTGTATTCTCGCAAAAGGAAAAAAAAAAAAAAAAAAAAAAAAAATGCCGAGTGTGGCCTGATCTCCTCACGTATACTCTCTGTGAGTGTGGTTGGTATATCAATCACAGCCGCTCATCAATGGAATGCTACAGGTCATACGTATGAAAGCACTATTTTATGAAAGCACCACCGGGGAAACTGTGGTAGCACCCTATTAATTGCAGAATTCCTCAATGATACACTCATGGAGAAGTGCGTCCATACATTTGCCTCTCCGACACTCCATTGAATGAGGTAATGATGGATATTCCTACTTCCACACGTTTCACGGAGCATATATGTCATCACATCAGATACACCCAGGCTACTTCTGCGAAAATACAAAATTGTATTTACTTTTTGACTTTTGTTTACTTTCTTTTGCAAACAGTAACCATGAATTTTAAATTTAATTGCCCGGAAAAGAAAACAAAAAGGGGAATTTACATTGTATTCAAAGTCTAGATATTTTTTTTTTTTAGTACATTGGGAAGACCAAGGGGCTCTAACTCCATTCATGATCGGAAACAATGGAATTTTTCAGGAGCTCATTTTTAATATTCGTGTTAGAAACCCCTCTTATTCTTTCTAGCATTCGAAACAAGCAATCGAATTTTATTTTAATATTCTCCCTCACACAATTTCTCCGCCATTTTTATTATCCACCGTTGTTGCATCTTACATATTTCTTTCTCCATCATTGGACCCACTGTTTTTATGCTAACCACTCTTTTCATTGCTATTCCTAAGCTTTTCACTGATAAGCAAATGAGGAAGGGAAGGAAATTTCTTTCAAAAATAGATTGTTGGCATGCACCAAGTCTTGCTTATTTAATAGTGTGACATGTCATTTATTTAACAAATGTTAAGAGTATATTAACCTTATGAATTATAATTAACCATAAATAAATTAAGAAGTCTAGTTATTCTTTTCAATGTATTTTAAGGAATCAAAAAGTCTTTTTCTTTGGTGAAAATTAACCCAAAATTGCTTGTAAATACTAATTAGATGCAATTTTAGTACTGTATCTCACATCTACCAAATATTTTCTTTTACTCACACTTTGATTATCATTCGGGCACAGATCATAGCCCCAAGAAAGCTATGAGCATGCTTCAATTTATCTTTCATGTATAGTGCACACCATTTGAGCATAGTCAGCAGGTTCAAATAATTCGAAAACTGCCAATCTATTTATGATACATATTTGGTAGTCGGAATCTCCCATATACGCATGATAGAGATGAGGAAAAATAAGCGAGGAAATTTTATTTTAATCATTAATTTTGACGTGCTTTATTTCTTCCGATTTCATCGTTCATCCATGTTATTTTTCATTCTTTTTCCTTTCTTTTTTTATGCAGTTGTTATTATTTATTTAATTTTTTTTTCTTTTCAAGTCTTGATTTTTTTAATACAGCAATATTATTATAAAAAGCAAAATTCAACAGTGAGTTTTAAACTAGTATTTATAATTTTAAGCTTTGTTTCTAATTTTCGATAGCTTTAAAAAGACATTAAAAAAGACAATTTTAAGATTTAATATACATAAAATCTCTTATAATTCACTAAATATCAATGTCCTAAGGTTAAAAATATATTGAACTTAATCCCAACTGAATGTTGAATGTATATCTATACATAATGTTTATGTATTTTTGGCAGCATATCAAAGCAAATATTTCATTTATTTTATGAATTACTTCATGAATATTTCATATTAAAAAAATTATTTTAACAAAAAGAGATGAAAAAAAATTCTCAATTATATTCAAAATTAAAAACAAAAATGCCTGTTTTACTTACTTTGATTATAAAACATATTTTGCTTAAAAAATATCTGTAAAAAATGTTTTGCTTTTTTAAAAAATTTTTTTTTATTACTTTTAATGTGTTTTTAATCTTACTTCTTAATAAATACGTCGAGACATTCTTTACATTTTATCAAAAATAGACGAAAAACAAGTACTTAATTTTTAATTGCTATAAACAATATATTATAAGGAATCTATGTCTTTTAAAATATTTACTGAATGCAATATGAAGGAAAAAAGTGTTCTAACACTCTTTTTCTGAGAATCGTGAATACACAACTACTTTCATGTCAGATTTCAAATTAATTAGGATCAAATTTAAAAGAGAAAAAAAAAAAAAATAAAAAGGTCAAATTTATGTTCTAACTTTATTTAACCAAGCATCATAAAAAAATATAAAATATTAAAGTTTAACAAAGAACCAAAAATATTTTTGCAGAATATTGAAATGTATATTTACGAATATTAAATAATATATTCACGACAGAATGAAAAACTTTCTTTGGAGGCATATCAAGAGCAAAAGCAGCATTTATTTTATTATTATTTTTTAATATTTTATATTTAAAAAAATTCTGTTGATAAAAAAGAAAATACCACTTATCTCAATAATATTTAAAATTATAAATAAATGAATCTGCACAAAAGAAAAGAGAAATTAGATTTTTATTAGGAATCGGTTTATAATCTTATTTTATTTTTTAATAAACTCTTTATTTTATTATACTCTTTATTTATTTACTTATGTTTATTTCTTTAAAAAATTACTGAAACTACATTCCTTGAAGTGAAAGAAATGTAAAAGCGATAGCTGATCTAACGTAGCAACCCCTTGAGAGACAGGAATGAGGGACTAAAGCTGTAATTATCCCCACAGGAGGTAATATGAGGGGTAGGATCTCAGGGCAGCAAGTAGGAGGTCAGATGTCGTCGGGCACTCCAGTAGCGCCTGCTTTTGCTTTCCTCAGTGAAATAGATATCCCACAATTACAAATTGATAATTTGTAAGCTTTTGTGGTCACCCCCTTTTACATGGTGGACGCTAGAGGTTGAACAGCGAGAGGACCACTCATCTGGTCAGCAGATAAGGAGTGATAGATTTATGAGGAATTAGAATGTAGAACGCCTTATCTTAACAATTTGTTCTTGTGGAATAGAACATTTCTTTCAATTTGTTTTTGTGGGATATCTATTTCATTGAGGGAGTTTTTACGATTCAGATGGTTCCTGTCCATAAGTTCATTATCCGAGCATAACGGGCAATTTGGGTCAGCGAAAATGCTGATGCGGTAGAGGTGGTTCGCCAGGCAATCATGGCCCACCGCAAGTCTGAATTCTGCAACCGCTTTTTTGCAGGGCTTATCAGCAATACCCTGTTCCTCCTACGAGAAGTGAGCAACGCTTTCCAGTTTTGTCTCATAAAATGTTTGATATAGAGTTTTGCCGAATGAAAGGATTTAAGAGTGCTTGGCTCTTGAATTTTAAAAAAAAAACCAATAAGTAACTATATGAATTTAACAATCTATTTAATTGACCCTTTGAGCCACAATTTAAAATAACTAAATTTTTATTCAAATGAAATTTTATATATTTTTTAAAAAATATTAATACATAAGAATTAATTTAAACACTTAATAGTGTTTAAGAAATTTTTTTTTCTTTCCCCCCAATGGCAGGCACCGAATTTGAATCTTTGCCTATTTTTATGCCAGAATTGTTGCTCATTTCGCATTACCTAGTGGGCACCTGTGAACCAAAGTCACGGAGGCGAGCAACATTGCCCATGCCACAAACCCGTTTATAGGGTGGGCCACATTCACACACAACAGAGGACAGCACAAAGAGAGAGAGGAACAACTATGCCCAGAGCGGGATGCGAATCCAAAGCCAGGCGCGCTAACCGCTCGGCCGGCGTATTTAAGAAAATGATTATGGCTCTTACATTTCCAGTACGCATTCTTTTAAAATAGAAGAATAACACTGGGTACCAAATTTTTTGTTGCATTTATACGAGTGCTTGATCTTACTGAATTTAGATAAGGGGATTTCAAATTAGTAATGTTAGAGCCCAAACTGGTATTTTCTATACAGTTTATTTATTTTATTGGGATATACAAGTTAAATAGAGGTTTATATATAGGAGTGAACAAATAAAAAATTTATTTTAAAATAATTTATTAATAAATTTTCATGAATATTCACAAAATATATCTACTTCCCTACATAGCCCATATAAATTTTAAAAACACCAATTAAAAGATTAAAAAGAAAATTTATCCAAAAAAATTTTGACAAATTTTTTGCATTTTATAAATAAAATATTCTTATATTAAAAACTATTATTTTATAAAATTTAAAAATACATTCATTTCACATAATTTTTTCTAAAAAAAGTTCTTTTAGCAAGGAAATTTTTCTTTATGTTAAAAAAAAAAAAATTAGATTTTATTTAGTGATCAAATTTTACAATTATTATTAACTCTGAGGCAGACTTTTTTATGGCTTTCTGCAAGATACTTTTAGCAACAGATATATATATATGTTAATAATTTAATAAAATAAAAGCGTTGTGTTTACAAAGAAAAACAATAAATTGGATATAAAAAAAAAGTAGGAAATAACAGCGAAAAAAACGAGGAATGTTTAAATAATAAGAAAAGTAGGAAAAATAGGAGGTCTGCGGTCCCTGTATATAAATATATGAAAATATCCAATTCAAATTGTAACGTCAAAATGCGCAGAAAAGGAATAAAAAATTTTAAAATTGTTCTTAAGCTTTATAAAACACACTTACAGTATGGAGATGTAATAATATACAAACAATGCTTTTTCGACTACATATTTTTTCAAAGATTCTGTTAAAGTACTTTAAATTTTGTTGATACTTTTAACTTATTAAAGCATTTTGCTCCTGAGAGACTGTTGATTATTTATAACAAAACTAAATATGCAAAAATGGAAACATATAAAATATAAAGTATCACATTTCATTTTCATGTATTACGTATGTTCCCTTTGTGAATACTCTCAATTGAAAAATAAGCAGAAGTTATTTCTTTAAATACATTAAGAAAAGTTACTAACATCTAATAGTAATCTAGCTTCTTAAATATATAGTTTTATTTTGAAAAGAAAATTTTGTTTGTTAAAATTTTTGATGAGACATGAAATTTATAAAAGCATAATATTATGTCATGCATTCCTACGTGATAAAACAATCACTAATGAGATAAATTTTTGGGGACATATTTAAACATTTTAAATTATAGCCAAACTTTTAAAGAAATATAAGTCATAAAACGTTTCGCTAAAGAAAAATAAAAAACACTTTTTTTTTTACTATGAATTAATGATCTGAATTTCTGATGTGAAAGATACATTTAAAAAAATATTAGATAACTAATTAAAACATTGATTACAGTAGAAATTATCATGATTAAAATAAATTTATTTATAAAACTCAAATTGCAAAAAAAAAAAAAAAAGTGGAAAATTCAAGAATATTAAAGCAGTTTTAAGTCTAGCGTGTTCCTCATTGTGTTCCGGTTAAACTTATAGGTTTTAAAAATAGAATGTGTTGTGCTTAAAAAAGGAAAAACAAAATTATTTAGTTGATTGACAGAACTAGTTGATAAATTATAATAATTGTAGTCAGAATAATTTTTATGCAAATTTTGTTTAATATATTTACCTTTTTACTATTTACAAGAAAACAGACAAGATGAGATATTTCATTTTTTTTTTTTTTTTTTTTAGATCGCATGGTCCATTTTGGTAGCCATAAAAACTTGAAATTTACACAAATAAATAAAAAAGTCAACACATAAAACTTTCATCCTCTTCCCCTATCAGCACTATTTAAAATCTCAATATTAAAAAATTAACACTTTTAATTCAGAAAAATTTTTTTTTGTTAAAAATACCAAATTATGAAAATGTTAATTAGCACAAGATAATTACTTAAAAATTCCCATATTATTTTGTTAAAAACAGAATAAATAAAATTTCAAAAAGTACGCTGAAAACACTCATGCAATAAATTAAGTTTGACAAATTATCTAATTCTGAAAAAAATATATATAATATACGAGGTGAATATGAAAGATGTAGATGAGATGAGAGAGGGAGGAAGATGCATTATTACATTTAATATTTTGGCTTTGGTTTTCTCTTTATGACCAAGTTTTTTTTAAACTAGGGTATGATTAACAGTCAAGTGAGTCATCATCTTCCTCTTCTTTACGCTTTTCAGAACGTTACTCTATTTCAAATGGTTTTTAATATTGACTGTTTGAACTGTTGAAATTATACTCATACTTTTTTCTCATTCATTAAAAGTGAATAATAATAAAATATGATAAAAAAAATAACGTATTATCAAAAGACATCCCTATTAAAAAATAAAACGTAATTAAAAGTTTGAGAAATGCATAAATTGTATAACTATTACAGTGTAACAAATCAAAATTAAATGTTTAATAAAAAAAAGTTGATAATTAAAATTAAGGAAAATACTTGGTATAGTAAAAATGAGGTATATTACGAAAAAATTAATTTTTTTAAATTATTAAATAAAAATTAATAGCGGTTACGTAAAATGGAGGGGGTTTAGATAAAACGCTGAGGAAGGGGCTATTTTTATAAGATGAAGGAGGATTACAGGAACAATATTACAATAGAAATAAAGAAGAATTACCAATAAATATAGCCAATAAATGTTTTAATGGAATTCAAAAATACATAAAATCTAATGTAATTCATAGAAAAACAAAAGTTTTATTATATAATTTTTTTTTTAATGATCAATTTTAACATATGCTTGTGAAACATGTACCATATCTGGTACAGACGAGGCTATGTTGAGTACCTCAGAGAGAAAGGTCTTGAGAAGTATTTTTGGAGGAATTCAAAAAAAATGGTGTGTGGCTTAGGAGATCAAATCTAGAGCTTTATCACTCATATAATGAACCTGACATTACTAACTTTATTAAGCGACAAAGAATAAAATGGACGAAGACCATACCACAAAAAGAGCTTTTAATATCAGACCAGTTGGCATGCGAGAAAGAGGCAGGCCAAATTTGAGATGGATAGATGACCTAGAAGAAGACTCTTTGATCCTAAAAACAGGAAAAAGGTTAGCCTAGAAAAAACATCCTGAGAAGGCCAAGGCCCACCTTGGGCTGTCGAGTCATTGATGATGATGATGATGAAGGAGGATTCATTGAAAAAGTGGGGACATTTGAAGAACAGGAAAGGGTGTTAACAGAAATAAAAGAGTTCGGTGCAGAAGATTAGGGAATAATCAAATTAGGTGGGAAAGTGTAGGTGAGATGAATCTGGAAGATGTAGATGAGAAGAGAGTACTTCCTACATCCCAAGATATGTTATTATATATGACGTTTAAAATTTCGGCTTTTACTTTTATTTTCTCTCTATTGAGACTAAGTATTAAAGACTATAGGCAAAACAGAATATAGGCAGAATATAGGCAAAACTTATCCTAATATTGACAAAACACATACATTTCAAAATTATGATAGTTATAAATCTGTTTGTAAAATTAATAATGTTATTTATGTGTAACGCTGTTGTTTTTGGAACATGAGATATGTTGGACAAACTAGTAACTCCAATCTGCTACATTTTTTTTCAAATCCAAAACTAATTCCAAGAATTTTTTATGACTTAACAAAGTCACTATTTTCCCCGACAAACACAACAATAAATTTAAAAAAGCATTATAATCACATTAATTGAAATCACAGAAGTTTAAAAGATAATTAGCTCTAGAAATTATGTTTTTTCTTTCTTTTTTTGAAAGAAAACCATAAATTTTAAAGAACATGATAAAAACATTTTATGTTTTAATAAAATATGATTGTGAGTGGGGATTTTGTTAGAAATTCAAATGTTCAGAACACCATGAAATTGGGGGGATTCCATTTTAAAAATTAGTTTTTTTGGCAACCTAAATTCATGACTTTCCATGATTTTGTTTTTAAAAAATAGTTAAAATCATGACATTTCGTGACAAATTTTATTCAATACCAAAATTCATGATTCTCCATGACTTTCCAGGTCCGCAGATACCCTGTAACTCTCTTAGTATTAGAATTAATAAACATCGTTCAGATATAAACTAATGAAATGATCAATAACTTAGAATTGAATAATTTTTTTTTTTTTTTTCAGTTTCATATTGAATCTTTTTTTTTTTCTCTACAGAATTACAGTATAACTCGGGGTCCCTAACAACAAAATTATATAACTAATAGAATAATTATATATAATTAGAATAATTAATTATTGAAATCATGAACAATTTCGTTACAGATGAGCAAAATTGAGTCGATCTTTTTAACAATAAAATTCACAGAATATTAACTAACATGATGAAAACTAGTTTGTATTGCAAAAAACAGGTCTGATCAAATACAGAGGTTGTTAATTTTACAGTGCCAGAATTAAACAATAAAATATACTAAACTGTTAATACAAGACACCAACATATCACATGCCATGAGTTTTCATCTTTGTTTCAAATGTTTGGCAAAAACTTCATCAGGTCCCGGATGAAAGATTGCATTTAATTCCAATATTGCATTTAATTGCAAGTCCCGGATGAAAGATTGCAATGCATCTACTTTCCAAAAAAGATCTTCAGAAGTATTGCATCCATGCCTACAAGATGAAAATGAAAATGCAATACCACAAATCAATGAAATAACTATTATTGCAACACAACATTTGAATTTATTAATCAGGGGTATGTCTATTTTTTTTTTTTTTTTGAGAGGTATTTTGTGAAAATTCAGACGTAATTAGTGAAAAATTAAAAAATTTAAAAAATCAACACAAAAATATGATAAAGAAAGAATATATAATTTTAAAAATTGTCACTACAAATAAAAATCATTTGACTCGTAAATTTCTATATATTTTTTCACATGTATTCAAAAATAATTTTACTATTGGAAAATTTTGGGCTTAAAAGTGTATCCAAATTTAAAAATCATTGTTCATAACTAAATTTCAACTTGAATTTAATAAAAACATGTATTTAACAATACTAGCACTAAAAGTTATTTTCATTATGAGAACATTTTTGACTAGGTCAAACAGAAAAAAGTTTCCCAGAGAAAAGATGTTTCATAAAAAATAAAGGTATGTTAGAATAAATTTACAATAGTGATTAAGGTTATGTTCAAATGTTTAGAATAATGTTTGAATTTCGACTTCTTGTACAGTTTATACAGGGAGAGCTGCGTTGTTTCATAAAAAAAAAAAAAAAAAAAAAAAAAAAATTGCAAAAAAAAAGAAGCTCGCTTTGATATGGCGTAAGCGACCAGCATACCACATTGCAATATCTGACCAAACGCGTGCTACCTTTTCGTAAAAGACAGCTGACTGAAAAGCTATTCTTTTCCATAGATTGCAATGAAAACAGGGTTTGCATGAGAGCTTGTTTTTTTAAGAGTATTTTGTGAAACCAACGTTTTTCCAAACGTTGAATTTGTGATGGTACCGCTAAACGGCAGTAAATTTACCCTGGACAGATCCCTGTTAATAGAGATTAATTGCACACAGCTTTTAGTATACATATGTAAGATTCAGGTTTCTTCCTTATAATGCAAATAATTTGAGAGAAAAGAAGAACAACAAATTTTAAAACATTCTTGTCGATTTGTTTTGCTAAGCTGATATACAGTGCTGAGTTTTGAGAAGTCACTCTCTCCAGACTATTTTCCTAATATTTCCAAAGTCCTCTTAAAAAAAGAAGATTATCCCCCCCACAAGAATTATAGCTGTGATAGAATTCAAAGTACAGATACCACTAGTTGATTCATTGCTGTTTTGTGAAAAGCTGGAGGAGCTGCATTAAGATCACCGTACTATGGAGTGCTTATTATGAGAGCTGAGTTCGTGGTCGCTCCTGTATTGCCTTTAGCAGTCGAGTGTAGACGTTGTACATGATCGAGACTGAGTAGCAACAGTGCAAGGAGGTGGATAATATTGCAATCACAAATAGCAAGTCAACTATTCAATAAGAGCCATCCATTAAAGTAGGCGTGTTCAGATCCAAGCAGGCGTTACTGTCAAGATAGGTGTGTTCTTATCAAAGTGTGAGTTTCTGTTAAGGTAGGCACGTTCACATCACGCCCGGGGCATCAATGCGGAGAATGAGTTGTTATTGACAATGTCAACCTTCATCTATGAAAAGGTACCCCGACATAGAATCGAGTTAACATGTCTTATATACTAGTGTACTGGAATTGTATATTTGTAGTGGTAGATACACTACAGAGTCAAACAAATTATTTATCAGGGGTCTGTCTAGGTTTTTCTGAGAGGTACCTATTTTGTGAAAATTTAGACGTAATTTGTGAAAAATTAAAAATTATATTAAAAAATCAACCCAAAAATATGGATTTATTGTTTCTTAAAGGATAAAAAAATAAAATTTTAAGAAAAAGTATTTTGTGAAACTACAGTTTTTCCTGAAGTTGAATTTGTGAAACTATCGTTTTTCCTAAAGTTGAATTTGTGAAGGTACCACTAAACGGTAGTGAATTCGGTTAAGTTCATGCTTAATAAATTCATTATTAATGTTAGAAACACTATATGAATTAGTTTTAAAAAAATGTATTATCTTAATGCCTTAAGAAATATAATTTGAATAAAAAGAAGAGCTGTTTAATAGAAAGTGGTACTATTAATTAGAATCATATTTATTAAAATATATTTGATAACAAGAAAAATAAATGATAGTATCACTGGAAAAGTTTTTATAAGCTATGATAGATTACGTAAAGCAGGTTTTAATACTTAATAACAGATTCAAACAATAGTGTAACTGTAAAATTGAGTGCATTCATTATAATGCTAAAACTTCCAGATTCAATTATGAATTTTCCAGAACTTTTAGTTTTTCCACTGGTATTTTCAGAATCCACAGTCCCTGTGGCAGAATTTTTTCGAGCTATCTGCGACAAAACTCTCTAGCACTAATATCTTTCTGCAAGATACTTTTAATGATAACAAATATAAATGTTACTTATTTAAAATAACAAAAGCGCTGCGTTTACAAAAAAAAAAAAAAAAGATATAATTTTTTTTTTAATTGAACAAATTATTTCCTTTACATTTTGGAAATAATCATCACAATAAAAAATAAAAAAATTACAAATCACGAAATCCGTAGTAGTAATTGCCAGAAAAAGAAAAAAAAAAAGAAATTCGTCTACAAAATCACGCGAATCAAATATAATATTGTATAAAATATATAATAAATAATATCTTATAATAAAACGTGGCTTCAAAAACAATGGAAAAATCAATAGCAATAAATGCAAAAAATTCTGTAGAATTATTGCCTTAAAAAGTAATTACTTAACTGCGCAATTCGAATTTTCCATATATTTTGAAATATATTGGGATATTTAAAAACATGTGATAACCCCCGAAACATTACCTCGATTTACGATACCATCAACATAAATAGAGGGGGGGGGGGCAAAAAGTGATAATCTAAATGCATGATTCAAACATTACGTGTAAATTTCGGTAGAAAAGTAAAGAAGAAATCTATATTTTTTTACTTTTCAAAAGAAAAATCTTTCAGCAAGAACTTTAACAAGTCGCTGTGATTCTACCACGGGGTCTACAGTGAGTGGAAACCTTTCAAATATGCTAAAAAGACTATACAAGGATAGAAACAAGTGGAGTATATACCTACAGGAGATAATATATTTCAAACAATTAAAATATATTTAGATAATTTAAATATATATTTTAATTATTTAAAAGTCCCATTAAATTAGGCGGTAAAATAAAATGAATATCAATACCCGTTTAATTGCCATCGTTTTTTTTTTTTTTTTTCATAGCCTTTATGAAGGGATTGAGTAATAGATGAATCCATTAGACAGTGTGTGGAGCCAAATCTCTCAACAAAAAATAAGTACCATTTAAGTACTATTTAAGCACTATATACCAACAAAATGCAAAATAATTTTCAAAGACTTTACATGATCATGATAAAATATCTAGTTTCGGACAAAGAACTCTTTTCTTGATTATATTAGCCATTATAAAATGATGGAGAGATTTTCCGGTTCAATATCAGAGGGTGGAAAATGAAGCCAGAAATGGAGAATATCTTGCAAAATGCAGCAGAGTTGCACATGAAAGTGCAATGATCTCACCAAACCCTGCTCAGTAGACACACAAGCGGACTTGCGTGTATTTCATCAAAGATGTAAAATGATTAGTGCTTTCATACACTACCAACCAACAGTGCACCAAAACAGATTGTAGCTGAAAGAAAAATAGAACAATGTGAAAAGCACGCTTTTGCATAATATATGGCGAAAATCGACATGGTAAAGAAAACAATCTCATTTTCGAAAAGGGAAAATTAAGCACTTTTTAAAAATAACCAATAAAATAAGCACCCTTAAGAGCCTTTAAAAGACGAGAATTGAAAATAAACACCTTTAAGCATTTTTTAAAAACGCTACGCACCATGGTTAGATCCACATAATGGCCAATGTGGGGAGCAAATGTGTCACAAAGAGGTTGATGGAACCTCTTTCCTTTCTGAAGAATTTTTTTAGAGCCTTCATGCTATCAACATACTAACCCAGCCCTTAGATGATGCCTCTTAGAACACATTAAGCCATAGTTTATAAGACTAACTAATTTTTTTTAAAAAGAAAGTAGCGAAATATTTTCTTTTTTCTCTCAATAGAAATAGTAAAGACAAAAAGCGGGACAAATGCTATTCATAAGGTTAATCTTTCTAAGATGTCCCTACTATTTAAAGTTAACTATTGAATTTTAATATGAGGTGCATACATAAAAACATGGTTAAAAATATAATTCATTACCATCTATTCAAAGATAATCATTCAGCACTTGGAAGACTGGAAAACGATCCCATGTATCTGGAGGCTGCTCAGCTAAAACTGTGTCCATCATATCAACCGTACACAGTGATCAAAATATCTCTGCGTGTTCAACAAGGAGGTTACTGAACCATGCAAAAGCCTGTAAAATTTATTTAACATTTATTTTCTTTTGATGACGCAAACGATTTTAATAGTTATCTAATCATATCTAAATAATAATTCTACCATCAAAAATTAAACAGAAAAAAGTTATTTCACTAAATAATAAGATGAATGTAAAAAAAAATTTGAACGGCATTTATGAATATTTCAGAAGTAACGAGAGTAAAAATTGCAATTCTATGCATACAGGCTGATAGCAAGGAGAAGTTTAGTTTGAGCAGTGAAAACACATCAACTACTACTCTAAGTGTATTATGTCTTAAAAAATGCATTCCAGAAGCAACGTTACCCCTAAACAGCAGAAAAACATTGTAAAAATCCAGTTATTATAGAGGAGTGGGACAGAGGGGTGTATCGATTCTTTTCTTCTCCCGCCAGGTAATCACATGTTATAATCAAAATAAATGAAAAAGAGATTATTCGCAGAGGTCATAATATTTTCTCATTTTATCCTGCACTCATTCAAGACATTTTTCCTTTGATTTAATATAGAAAAGGCCTTTGATGACTCACTCAAGATAAGTTATATCGTCTTTTCATTTAATGTAAAAGGCTTTTGCGGACTTCTTTAACATCTGGCCTTTCGGTTTGTTGTCTTCACTGTCTCAGTTTGTGGAAAGTGTATTGTGACTAACTGATTTTGTGTTATCGAAACTGTTTTAATTTGCACTTATATTTTTTTTAGATACACTTTCTACGTATTCATTAAGTCAACTTAATTAAAATAGAATCCTGTGTCAGTAATTAAATTGATTCAAATTCTTATCAGAAACATTAAAGAGCAAAGAAAAAATTAAAGCTTTTTATAAGGTGCTAGTTATATAAATGAATGAAGTAATCAAATATAAAACTGTTATATATTACACAGAATTTAATTTTGAAACGTTACTGTAATTTCCGAAAGATGAATTAAAATTTTTAGCAGACAAATTGAATTGTGAAGAAAAAAGTATGGCATGTTTCGGTTTCAGATAGTGGAAATGTTAGATTAAAACCATTCTGCAATTTTTTTTTTCTGAATCTTTAAAATGTTTTAGATTATAAGATTTTTAGAGAAAAAATATCAATCAGTTATCGAAACAAATAGAGTTTATTGTGCTTCTTGTCAACTTCTTGATTGATAAAAAAATTAAAGGAGATAAAAGCATTTTATACCACAAGAAGTCTGCAAATATGAGAAAAAAAAATTTCTGAAAACCACTTTTTACACCAGGCCAATAAACATTTTCAGCAATCATTCAACTTTATTTCACTTTTAAATTTACACAACTTTCATTAACTCTCTACTCTATACTATTATTGACTCTATACTATTTGCACAACTTTTCACCATGACTTCTATTAACAATTTTCAAAATGCACTAAATTTGGCAGTGGATAAGATAAAATTGAAGCTTTTAAAGCAAGCACTTTTTAGCAATTTAGAAGCTGTTTTAGTACAAATAACTTTAAAAACTGAACAGAAACATTCACACATTATCTTTTCAAATCTGCTAAAAGACAGTTTAAATTAACTTAAGAAAGAATAAGTCAGGAAACATTTTCCATTATATTGAGAAAAAACATCTTCAAAGCAGGGGTCTGCCTAGGTTTTTCTGAGAGGTATCTATTTTGTGAGAATTTAGACATAATTTGTGAAAACTTTAAGCATAATTTGCGAAAATTATATTAAAAAATCAACACAAAAATATGGATTTATCGTTTCTTACGGGATACAAAAATAAAATTTTAAGAAAAAGTATTGTGTGAAACTACCGTTTCTCCTAAAGTTTAATTTATGAAGGTACCGCTAAACGGTAGTAAATTTGGTCTCTAGACAGACCCCTGCTAAGATACCAAATAAAAAGCCGGAAGTTTCATATTCTCTACAAAATCCAAAACTTTCTTTATCTCATGTAGACAACCCTCTAAAATTATTATTTTTCATACTGCTCTTTGAAGAATTAAGATTTGTAGATGAAGGGAAAAATTTTAAAACTGAATTTAACCAGAGAAATATTAAAACCAGTTTTAAAAAAATTTTTCAAAAAAAAGCACCATAAAAAATAACTCTTCAAAATGATCAGTAAAACTATCAAAATCCAAAAATCAAATTTTTAGTTATCTAAATCAAAAATAAACAATTATTGTAAAATAAAAATTATTAGAATTTTATATGCTACATTTAAACAAAAAAGTAATACTTATAAAGGTTTATGCTTTATATTTAAAAATACTGAACACAATTCCAAATGTACTTTTAATCCACAAATCTATTTCAGAAACTTTTAGAATATTTTTTAACTTTTTAGAAAAAATGTTTGACAGATACTAAAATTTAAGTAAACAAATTATGGTGATAAAACTGTCACCACTTTAAGAAGACCAAATTGTCTAACTGAATTGTTAATGAATTTGTTTTAATTTATTTTTCTAAATTTCATGGATATTTCAGTTCATTCTACATTAAGCTTCTAAATTTTTTTTATTTTTTTTATATGTCTTTATACAGATGCTAAAATGTTTATAATGACATAAAAAAGTGCCGAGTAAAACAGTGTGAGTGGAGAGAAATGCATTACATATTTCAACAATGGTTCCCAACTTTTGCTGAAGTCTTATTAAAACATTCTTTCAAAAATTAAGAAAATTTTTAATGGAATATTTTTCTATACTGCAAACAGCTAAATTTAGTAATTACTAATGACAATAAGAAAACACTTGTATAAGTGGTATAAAATTTTAAAATGAATATTTTTAAATTTTTTTCCTTAAGAACTATAGTAACATTAAAATTAACCAACATAAAAACTTATACAATAAATGTATTGTTACTTGTTTAAGGACAAAAAATGACAAAAATTTAAAATTCCAAAATCTTTTTTCTGCAATTAATACACTTAAAAGAATGGGGAAAAAACAAGCACTCCTCAAATCATTTGAAAATATCGATATATATTTTTAGAATAAGTATTAAATACAATAAATTAAAAATTATATAATAAATACAATAAGTTAAAAATTATAATAATAAATTACAGGTTTAATGATTTTTTTCTACACAAAAAATAGTCAAACATTAGTCGTCTTTAATCAGTCAAATATCTTCCATTCTGTTTGACCTTTTACCATCTTTTTGGTCATTTCATGATCCCAAAGCCCACATAACTCCAGGTCCCTATCATCAAAAAAACTCAACCAAGTGTGGTTTGAGGTCATCGTTATTACTGAGTTTTTTGAAAATAAAATGATAATCTGATGATATAAGGCGGCAGCGGTATGGGAGATTTAAAATTGCAAAGAAACCCTGTTTGACAATGCAAGGTCTCACACATTTTCAGCAATATGTACAAAATTATAGTAGCTTGGTTGGGAGGTATTGTCGCATCCCCCTTATAAACCTGATCTCGCACTATCATGTAATATTTATTTATTTCATTTATCATATCTTTATTACAATTTTTACAAAATTTTTAAATTTTAAAAAATTTAGCAATAAAAATGTCCTTAAATCACATAAAATTGTGATAATATTACCATTCTGAGTTGTAATGACATTTCTAGTAAAAGAAAAAAAAGGTTTTGCTGATAAGGACCTGAAGTTCTATGAGCTTTGGATCATGAAAATATTAGAAAGATGGTGAAAAGTCATCAAACAGAATGAAAGATATTTGACTAATTTTATTTTTTATATAAGAAAAAAAAGTTTATTTCACTCTAAAACACAAAAATTACTTTCCAGCTAACCTAATAGTAAAATAGTACTTATAAGGAGTTCCCAGAATTTTCATCAAGTCTTTTTTTCTTTTTTTTTCAAAAAAATGTGGGCCGCTAGAGCCCAAGTGTCATAAAAAAGTTGGGTCAAAATTTAAAAACTTTATATGTTATTAAATTTGCTTCATATAAGAAAACGATAAAAACCTGCTTCATATCAATAAAATATCTATTAAAAAGCTTATATCATTTATTTAATACTCTAAAATAATTTTAATATATTAAAAAAAGCAACCCCTATGTTATTCTGTGGACAGTTCAGTCCTACATAAAATCGTCAATTTTCAAGATAATAACGTTCTGTTTTTTGCAAACGAAAGAAAATAAACCTATCTTTATTAATGTGGTGGAGGATTAAATTAAAAAAGATTTTTTACTATTTTTTAAATTCAAAAAACTCATTCAAACTTCAAACAGAAATTTAAAGCAAAAAATCCTATCAATGTTTGCAAATGTGTATGATTGTACGAAATCTTATAAGGCTGAAGAAGAACATGTAAAAGCTGTTTTAAAACCTTTGAAAATCATTAAGCCATGCTGGCAAAGAATTTTAAAAAGTATTTCTTACTGACAACAAACTGATAGCAAGTTACGAGTGGGTTAGGGATTCATTTCATAAGACTCCTGAAGGACTCCCAATTGATGAGGAAGAAAACTTCATAGACTTCACGACGAGTGGCGAAACCAAAAAAACAATTTAGTAATAAATCACTATTTGAAAGTAAAAGATGATTTTTCTGCACTAAAAACAAGGGCATTTCGTATTCTATTACCATTTTCAACATCCTACTTTTGTTAAACTAGATTTTCTGCTGTGGCTTCTTTGAAGACAAAATATAGATCTCGACTAAATATAGAAACAGAACTGAGAGTGGCTATTTCTAATATTAAGCTTTACCTCGAAAAGCTTTGCTCTGCAAGACAGGCCCAAAGGAAGTCACTAATAGTTATTAAATTTGTTTTTAATTTAGTATGTTTTGATTAAGTAAGGTAGGTGAGCCTAAGGTGGCCAGTGCTCCTAAAGTAGCCCACTCCCAAAAGCAGAATTATTTTTATTTTGAATCACAAGATGGCCCTGCTGCATTGTAAATCTTGTATCTGAGGTGCACGTGGCTAAATTGGAAGAGATTTCTTTCAATGGCCTTTATTGTATAAAGTGATTTTATTTTTTGCAGTTGTCATTCTAATTTCCGGGTAGGAAGATATTGTTATTTATATGCGTTTAAATTCTTAGAACTTTGAGTTATGATGTGTTTTCTGAAGATTTATTTCTCTTTCTTTAACCACATTACTTTAATTTGAATTAATCTATCAGATTAAAAGTTTTAAGTCTTGCAAATGGTGACCATGTGCATGTTTCCAAGGTGGCCCGATACCTGTACCACTTTCGAGACACGCGGGCCACCTTTGGAAGCAAACGTGGAAATTAATTATAAATCAGTACGTGGTATATTATTTTTCAAAAAGAATTATTTAATTGAATTTAATTGAATTGATTTATTTAATTTTAAGCAAATGTGGAACTTAGGTATTTTTTAAATTTTTATAATATTTTGACGTTATCGGCACTTTTGAAGTGTTTGCTTTATTTTGTTTCAAATTTTTTATTTTGTTTGCATTAAAAGCAATTTTTTAGGTATTTTTTGGCGTTTTCATGGTAGTTATGAGTGTTTTTGTGGTGAATTCTGGTATTTTCTTGTAAATATGTGTATTTTTATACTAGTTATGGGTTAGGTTAGTTAACTCTAGTATAGTTATTTTTAACTCTTACTTATTAGTTATGGTTAGTTAACCCTTTTGAAAGAACTAACTCCGTAATCCTTGTTTTATTATAATGAGTTAACTCAAAAGAATAGCTAGTGACGTCACACAAGAACTATCAATGTAAATGATATATAAACAAATTATACACTCTAAGAATAAATATCTTTTTTAAAGTCGGAAAACTTGTCCCTACCAGCTAGACACTTAAAGTGCCTTTTTAAAAGACGGTTGCCAGTTCAAGTGTCTTTTCTAAAGACAATTTGAGTAAGTGAAAAAGTGATTTCAATATATGGGCCACCTTTGGAACTTTAGGCTCAGAAGCTACAATTTTGAAGTTATACTATAAAATAAATGAAATTTTATTTTACAATTAAAAGTATGCGTGATATGTGTTAGAGATAGGTGTAAGATGTTACAAAAAAATTTCAGCCACACATACTTAACCAGAAAATTAGGAGGAATCCTCAAAGCAAAGCCACCTTTGACTCCCCGCCTAAGTTTTGATTTAATAAGTTCTTTAACTTTAATAAGTTATTAAATATCTCGAAATGTATTTTGTTTTCTATGAGTATATGCACTTTACTTTAATCCAGTTAATCAAATTTTTTTTAAATAATATTTTCTCTTGGATATTCCCGCGCCAACCCTCTAGTGTGCTCGCGCCCCCCTAGGGGGGGGGGCGCGCCCCACAGGTTGAGAATCTCTGAATTAACTCATTGATTTTACAAATTCGTTTTGTTAAGACACGGTTCCCAGTAGAAGTCAAGCATCACAGGCTGCGGTCAGTGTGCGGGTGGGTGAGTCTGCGTAGGGACCGAGGGTGTGTGGTATGGGTCCTCGTTAAACTGTTCTAGCGTAAAGTGCTCGACTTCGCGTGCAGGTCGTCGGGCTACCGAAGCGGGGTTGCCATTCTCTCTGTGATGGCATGTCTTCGGATCGTCCTCAGGAATGTTTGCCAGACCGTCGCCAATAAACCATTGTGCATCTCTAGTGCGACGTAAATGAACAACAACAACTTATCAAAGATGCGGTCAAAAGGTATTTAAACAGATAAGTTATTAAAAACGTCCAAGATCAAAATTATTTAGAAATAAAAATTTAAACATCAGATTAAAAGTTACTCAATACAAAACTTAGTCAGAATTTTCTAGAAATTTAAAGTTTTTCGCTAAAAACGGGGAAGTCAGATTATCCGATTAAAAACTAGTCGGTAGAAAAAAAAATTCAACTCCGATCAATAAATCAAAATTTATTCAAAGCGATATTTTTCTAGTTTCTGTGCACCATAAATATAAATAAAATAGTTAAAAAAAACACTAATATAATACACCTTACCCCTTATTTATGTGCTCTATAGGTGATCAGAATGATTAAACTTTTTGCATATTGGTGTTTTGCGTGACAATCTCTTTTATACAAATCCTTGATATGGACAATGTATTACACTTTTTAGATAATTATGATCGTAAAATAATACGCGATGGCTAATGCTGTTTTTTTTTTGTCTGCATTATCTTATTTTTATCATTCCATTTCCTTTTCTATGGTCATTCATTTCAATGCATTTGGCTTTTTATAGGCTTTGTTTTTTGATAAAAATGAAGTAGATTTTAAGAATATTCACCTTCATGGTTAAAGCGTGATTTTTTAATTCACGCAAAGTAGAAAAATAGTCGTAAAAATTCCAAAACAGTTAAAAACATTGTAAAACTCTTCATTTCGCACTTCCTATGCTATTAAAAAAAAAAAAAAAAAAAAAAAAAAAAAAAAAAAAAAAAAAACAGCAGCAGCAAATTAGGCATGGAGAGTCAGTCACCTTATCAACCTGCAACTAATTTATAGTGGTCAAAAAAATTCTTTTAAATGCATTGTATAGCATTGTATAGCATAACGAATTAATAATATGAGTTGCAGGATTAAAATTCAAAACGATCTTTCTGAACCCTTTGTAACTGAAATAGGCTTGCGTCATTCCCTTGCTTTGGATAAGTGTATCCGAGATAGTGGATTGGACCGAAAGGCACTCTCTGGAATAGGTCTCTTCAAGTTTTGGCCTACGCTGATGATATCGATCTATTGGAAGGTCAGAAAGAGACGTCAGAGAGGCCCCATTTCCACAAATATGGGCCACAAATATGTTGTTGTTGTAGTTCATTTACGTCGCTCTACGGCTGCACAATGGGCTGTTAGCGATCGTCTGAGAAACATCCCTAAGGATGATCCGAAGATGCCATCACAATTTTGATCTTCTGCAGAGGGGATAGCACCCCCCACTTCTGTAGCCCGATAACCTGCTCGAGCACTTTACGGTAGAACACTCTGTAGCCTTGTAATTTTGAACCCAATCCAAAAAACAAGAGAACTCTTGATTCAAGTGTTGGAAGAATATTGCCTGTATGGAGGATTTTTTGATGAAACTAACCAGCGCATTTGCGTTACATGGAGAGGAAAACCTCCCACAGTTAGCCTGACTGCAAGGGGACTCTAACCCATGATCCGTCTAACACTGAGGATATTTTACGTCGCCAAGCCGCATGCGGAATTCGTATTGATCAGCCATCAATGGGATTCGAACCCGGTTCACCTCATTGGAAGGCTCCATCCCCTGACCCATCACGGCTCAATTTAATTGAATTGTTTTAACGCTCGGCCTTCTATGGAACACTTTTTGGGAACCGGTGTTCTAGAGAAACACGACATTTTCACGACGAATTTTTGACTCCAATTTTAAGGAATCACCACAATTTGAAAATAGGGTCCAACAATTTTGTTAATTTGAGTCGCTCACTGTGAATTTATTTTTTTCATCACGTTTTCCTTGCATTGAAGCAGAATAAATTTTTGAAGAATTAAAAAGTAGTTTGAGTTATTTAGTAAATTTAACGTCGATTTAAACATTTTTTTCTTATAACATAAACTAATTTTTATATTGAAATTTCCACTTCGCGTTTTACAATGCAAAGTGATTCTTTATTTGTTCAAAGCTTTTTAAATAACTTCAGAAAAATATTCTACTTTTTAACGATTACTTTTGAAATTTTAACCACACTCGAATTAGATTTTTTTCATACCCTTGTGGGGAAAATGTAATTATTTCCTCATCTGCATTGTTTAAAACAACCAATAGTTCAAACATTAATAGTTTTTCAGTGTTTAGTTTTTTAATTTTACGCAATGTTTTTTTATTATTTTTTGAATACATTGTTCATTGAAATTCCTAAAGGCCTGGTTTCTTAGGACAGGTCGGCGTTCTAAAACGTCAGCTTGAAGCGAGCGCTAGCACCTGATTGGTCAATTTGTGAGTTCGACAGTATATGTCATCTAACGCTCAGCTCAGACAACTGACGTCCGAATAAACTGTATATAGTTGGATTACTGTATGCAGTTGGATTACAACGTAACGTTAACAACAGAAGCGGACAACATCCGACAGAGCATTGAAAGATTTTGATTATAATATTAAACATAGCTTCTTCTTCACTTATCTAATCTATAATGTGTTTTTTCTTGAACAAAGTCATTATTTGTTCTCTAAAGCACTGATCGACAGTAATAATATCAATACAAATTCAAAATAAATATTTGTTTATGTTATTAAAGCATGCACAATGCGAGATAAATCTGCGTTGGAACGACTGCTCACGCTGAGCTTACAAAACAGTATTTTGTCGGTACGTCAACTTACCGCTGACGCCCAGAGAAGGAGGTAATCTTAAGAAATCAGCTTTAAGATCTGTAGTCGCAGCGCTGTACAAGAAAGAGAAAAAAGACAGTGGTTATGTATAGAGTTTCCGCAACAGCCCGTAGTGGGTCATGGGGGATAAGACTGCACAATCTCGTGACCAACGGCATGATTTTAGCAAAGTGTTAAGAACTGCGCACAGGCCACCTTTACTTTACACACCAACTGGTACCTATCGATCTGAGGCTGAGTAGGCTTTAAACCGCCTCCGGGAATCGAATCCCAGCTCTTCTCAATGACAGCCTTAACTGAGCGATCACGGCTCGAAACAGTGCTCGAAACAGACTCACCGTGTAGTAAATGGTGATTGGTGTATGTTAAAGCTGTTGGATCACAAAGTCCTCCATGCTCCCATAACAAATCAGTACCTCTGGGAGTATTGAATTGGAGATGGATCGTTCTCCGGTTCAGGTCAAAATGACGATCTGTGGATGAATGAATGGATGTATGAATGGTTCCGCTCGATAATCGGGAGTGCCAGAAGTTAAATTCTTGACCATAGATGACGCCACTGGAAAACAAGAATAATCGCACCCTCTCTGCCTTAATGGCCGATGACAACAGCAACAACAATACATAAATTGCACCATCAGAAAGGTTCCCGATTTTCTATATTGGGTATAAATTTAAAAGGATACAGAATTTATCATTAAAATGGAAAATCCTCTGTATTCCTTTTAGTTCTTTATTCAACGTTGGTATTAGGAAGAAAAAATTCAACTCTGCGTTTTAATTTTTAGAACATCATTTTACGTGACAATTTATTTTATTTCATGTAAAATTTATGATGATTTAGAATTTATGAAGACTTAAACTTCTGATATTTAGTTTATCCGTTGATTCTCTTGAAAGTTTAATTTGTAATGTTTGATATTTTCTTTAAAAAAAAGATAAAATTGATAAAACTCAAAAATATTCCTTATTATATTATTATTATTTGCTTCAGAAGAATATTTTTTTGGAGGAATGAATTTTAATTGACACATTTAAAACATTATTGTATTTAATATTTATTTTCAGCCATAAATTGTTCTAGATTTATAATTTCTCCCAAACCCAGGAGTTCGACAACAAAATTCTTTATCATTGCAAATGTTTTACATGGATCATGCCATCGCACAGTGGGCCAGAAGACCATGATCTTTGGCCAAAAGTCAAAATTAAATTTTCAACTAAAATATGTGTAAGCAGTTTTAATATCGCCCAAATTAAGTTTTCATAATCATTCCAAACATTATAATTTACTTTTTGGACCGACGAGGGTATAATGTAGTGAAAAATATGTTAATTTTTTTTTTTTTTTAAATTTAACTTTTAAATTTATATTTCAGAAATATATATAGGAATTTCACCTTTCTGTTACATTTTTACCAGAGTAATTAGTCTGAAATTATAGTACGATTTTTCAATTTGTTGAATTAGTTAATACTCTTGACAAACTTACAGTTTAAATCTTATCATTTGACATTTTACAATGTTTGACTCACTTTCGAAACTTATCTCCAAAAAGTTCGCGAGTTAATTAGCTCAACTTTTTTTTTGTTTGTTGTCTTCTTTGATGTTTCTTCTTTCGAAAAAACCTGCCCCATTTTGCCATATTGCAAAGGGGGACAAAATATACCGAAAAACAAAAATTATGTTTTTTTTCCGCGTTATTTCGTAATTAATTCGCGCTATTTTGTAATATTATTTCGGAAATATAATTTGCTTTTCATTTTTAATATAAAATTACGAAAATTATTATATTTTCATTGCTATATTTTATTATTTAAACGTACTATATTATTTTTTTATATTTGTGCTCGCCATATTTCAGCCACCTTTTTTTTTTTGTTGGAATTTTTAGTTTACTTCAAAATTTCAACTATGAATTCAATTTACCTGCACATGAAAACCCCCAAATTTTGAAGCAAATTTTATCGAAATACTAATTTTGGCCACGAAACCTTGGATACTGGCCCACTGTGCATCGGGCGAGCCATAAAGGTTTTCTTTGATTTTCTTCATTGTTATGCTGATTACTGCCATTGCAAATCTTCCATGAAAATAGGTAGTGACGGTTACTTTTTTTTCTTCATTGTGATCAAAATTAGAAAGCGTTAAACATTGCTTGCCACGAATTTATGGTCTATTATCAACGCCGATGATAAAATAAATGAGACATAGCATTTTTACACACAATTTGAGTTAAATTCTAATACATAATATGCATTGCAATGTTCTATATTTCAATGAAAAATATTAAAAATTTAAAAAACTTTCTTTTTTATTAAAAGTGTAAGATTAATTGAAACCAGTGGGGAAATACACAGAAATTCTATCACCGTTGTTACTTGTAAATTTACACCAAAATCTATGCATTATTTACTTTTGTTTTAATATTAAATAAGAGTAAAACTTGCTAAGGTGCTAATTTTTCTGAAATTGGCGTAATTTGTTTAGTTTTTGGTAACCCTTTAAGATGACGTTGATTCTCGATCAAAACAAACTAATTCCAATTGGAAAGCTATCAAGTAAGTGTCCTTAAAACTCAAATTAATTGTATTTAATATTTTATCTTATATGTATTGAAATTTTTTCCCTGATTTAACATTTTTTCGCATAGAATCAACAAAAATAATAATAGTCCTCTGAAATATACGTATTAACTTAATTAGCTAAATTGACACAATGAATTGAAGTATAGTTGGCCTGCTGAAATTAGTGCAAGTTGATATTGGATTTTTAATATCATGATATATATTCAGAAAAATAACTCTATTTAACAATCACGTTATTTTCCTAATTTATCACGTTATTTTTCTAATTGAACTTATTTACATTATTTTGACATAACATAATATTCAAACTTCATATCCTAATTTTTGAAAATTTAGATTTATCAAATCGGCAGGCCTCGCAATCAGCGAATTCAATTAACAAGCAATTAACTTCAAATTTAGAGTGTTTGTATAAAATTATATTCTTTAATAGGTGTTTACATTGAATTTTATTTTATGGTCATTATATTATTTAATTAGAAATTTTGGTTGTTTGTAGAAATTGAGAATTTTTTTTATCAAATATACAATGATATCAAATCAACTATGCAATAATCTGGCGAAAACAGATAAATTTAGAAAAAATTCTATTTATAATTCTGAATATATTTAATGAAAAGATTGCTATATTTAAATTATGAAATTGTTCATGGAGTATGAATAGACTGAAATGTAATAAAATTATGAGTGCAAAGTAAAAATAGTTGTTCTAAAAGTTCTGATAGAAACTCAATCTACATCCTTGCATTTGGGAATTTTATTTTGACTTGAAAAATTTGATGAGAGATACTGATAATTGCATTTATTTTTTATTTACTTTAATAATTATATTAGGATTGATTTTTTTTAAAAAAATTATTCATATGATTAATAGACTTTTATACAGTTATTTCCTATAAACTTCCGAAATATTAAATAAATATGAATTATTAATTGAATTTAACTATAGCTGGATAAAACGAGCTAACATTATCTTTCAGACTCTTATAGAAAACTTTTTATGCAATGCTGACCAAACAATACTTCGCCTAAATGAAGTGGCTTAGCGAAATATTTTTTTTTTATTCATTATGTGTTAATATAGATCCAAATTTCTTAATTTATTACAGGTGCATTTTTCTGCGTTAAGGGTAAAATCTTCCAAACACAGCTCACTTTCAAACAATTTTTTTTTTTTTTAAATTTGCAGTTATTTAGAGATCTAAGATAAACAGTTCTTCATCATTGAAATTTCTTCTATTTATAAAATCAGTTATTGATCAAAATTTAAATATGGATGAAAAAAATTTAAACTGCTTATTTTGGATTTTATACTTTAATACAAATAAAATTTTATATTTTTAAATTTTTTTTAATAATTTTTTTAAATAATTGACCCTCCAATGAAGGCAAATTTTTCACAATATTTCATTCATTTTGATAACATGGAACATAATGCTGGATCTCAGCATAATCAAAACCTAATCAAACGAAACTGGCCAAGCCATGATGGCTCAAGGGATTGAGCGTTTGTCATCTAATGAGGTGAACCGGGTTCGAATCGCAGCGATGGCTGGGTGATACGAATTCCGCATCCGGCATGCACCGGCAACAGTGCTGACAAAAATATCCTCAGTGTGCAGACGGATCATCGGTTAGAGTCCCCTTGCCGTCAGACTAATCGTGGGAGGTTTTCGTGGTTTTCCACTCCATTAAACACAAATGCGTGTTAGTTCCATCAAAAAGTCTTATACGAAGGAAAATTTCTCTCTTCTCTCTTTGATCCAGGAGTTCCCTTGTTTTCTGGATCGGGTTCAAAATTAAAAGTTGAACATAGGTAGTCATAGGTCCGGAATAGGGCCGGCTGTTCAACAACAGTTATAAAATAAAAAAATAAAAAAATAAAAAACATTTTAAAAGAAGCACAATTAGTTAAAAACGCTGGAATGAACTTCAGCCAGAGAACTTATTTTCAAGACTCAAAGAATTAAGTTAGATATTCCATTTTAGAAACACGTTTAATTTAAAACTGTATTAAATCTGTTAAGTTTTTCAATTTGGTATAGAATAAGCATAAAACTTAAACTTATTTTATTTTACAACAGCCGTTTGATACGAATTCCGCATCCGGCTTGCACCGACCTCAGTGCTGACTTAATAATAACCTCAGGGGTAGACGGATCAGGGGTTAGAGTCCCCTTGCCGTTGGGTTAAACCATGGGTGGTTTCCATTTATTTACTCTCCCTGCGACGCAAATGGGGGTTAATTCCATCAAAAAGTGCTCCACAAAGGCAAATTTCTCCCAATACTTGATCCAGGCGTTCCCTCATCTTCTGATTTAGGTCCTAAATTACACGGTTGTAGGGTTGAACATTACTAGTCGTAAACACAAAATTGAGTCGGCTGTTCAAATGACGGTTTTAAAATACTACAAAATAAATAACAGTAGAAAGACTACACATTACTGTATATCTAGAAAGTGTGAAGGTTATAAAGTGTCTACCACTAAAATTATTCAACTCAAATTCAACAGTATATAAGGCGTGACTCTATGTAGAGGTGCTATTAGATAAACTACGGTTGACAAGGTGGATTATCTTTTCCTCTACATTGGCGACGGTCTGACCACGCCTACCTAGACAGAAACATCTACTTCGATAGATGGTCCATATTAGACAGTTATATGCTATTTGCCCCTGTCGCGTTGTCCCTATCAAGCTGTTGATACTCAGTCTAGATCGCATATAAGGTCAGCCTGTATACATTCGACTACTAATAGCAACACGGAAGGGACTTCGACCGTCATGAACTTAATACAGCTCTCATAAGAGTCCTTAAAGTTTGGTGATCTTAATACAACTCTCCCAGTTTCTCACAGAACAGCAATGCGTCATCCAGAGATTCTTCGATTTATATCCCAGATAAAATTCTGTTGGGGAGTACTACACTACAATTAATCAACTAAAATTCTCTTGCATATATATAACTCGACTCTTTGTCGAGGTACCTTTTTCATAGATGAAGGTTGACATTGTCGAAAACACTTTCCCCACAGTGTGTCACTTTAAGAGTAGATAAATTAGATTATCGAAATAGTTCTACGAATTTAATTAGAGTCATTAAAATGCTATTGTGTTTCATTAGTTTTGTTGAGTGAAAATATTTGATCAAACTGACTTAGTTTCTTAACGGAACATAAGTTTCGCAGATAACTGAGTATTTTTTCTCTCTGTAAACAATATAGAAGATGGGTTAAAATATCCTTTTTTTTTATTTAAAAAAAAAAAAACTGAAATCGGAATACTTTATACCTACAAAAGGTTATAAAGATATCTAACCCTCTTCTTAGTTACCAAAATAACTAACCCCCGTATTCACCGTTGACACTGGCCTAACGCAAAACACCCAGTTCCGAAACCCCGGTTTGGAAATATTGAAAGCGAGTCGTTAAGTGTATTCTTCATTATTTTCTGACCGTCTGTTTCGTAACTGGGGGGTTTCTTAACTCGCAGTTAATTTACACTTCAGTAGTAGATTTCTAGCCTTATTAACAGCGTTTGTTTTCAATTTTTCGTTGCTTTTTTTAAAACAATTTTTCTATTGAAAGAAGAAGGGAAAAAAATAATAAAAGATAGCATTGAGTAATTAAATTTAAATCACTGTTACTGGACAAATGAAAAATAAGTTTAGTTTTCCAAACTGCCTTGTATTGGTGAGCAAAAAGATCTATGTTTTATTATTTTGAACTTATATATTTTATTATTAAGCATATCATAAAGCCGCACCCAAACATAGAATTATTACTGAAATTAAATTAAAAATACTTTTATTTCACACAATTACTTAATACTTTCATTTTACACAACGATCAAGGACATTATGCTAACATCATTATCATTCACATTTTTTTTCCTCTCATAAAATATTATCGATAATTTAAACCAGAGACGAGCAAGTAATTTCTGATATAAAGAAACAATGTACAAGTTTTAATTTAAATATTTTATGAGATGAGTAAAATTGCGATTTCATTTTTAAAAATTCCTTATATTGAGATTCGAAGTGAGATGTACTTATTTTAAGGCTAAATGCTTGTCTGTTAGTCTACTTCTGCAATTATATTTTCTAAGGTTCATAGTTGAAATCACTTTGTCGCTTTGAAACTAAACCGTAGTAACTAAAAAAAATAAATAAATAAAAAAAAAAAAAAAATCGAAAAATAAGATATTTGGGTCATTTTGTGTGAAAACAATCACCCTTTTAGAGAAACGTGTTATCTTCATAATTCTATAAAATTAATTTAGAGAGCAGATAAATCCTTATCGCATTGGTGGGAAAAGTTAGAAATCGCTCTCCTGAAAAACTTGCTTTTTTGAGTTACCACGGTTCAGTTTCAGAGCGACGACTTGTTCAGATATATAAGATGAAGCAAACATAGCACTTACTTTCTGGGCGTTAGATATTAAGTTTTGGAAACTAGCTTTTGGTAATGATTTATAAAACTCAAACTTTGGCATATTTAGAAACAATTGCTTTAGATTGCAACTTTATTAATTCAAAGTTTCAAATCCGACTTTAGTGTTTCACAATTTTCGTTGAAAGGCATGATAAAAATATCTAATTTTGCTTGGATGGCAGTGAATTCTTAAACTCAAAATGGAGTTTTTTCAAGCCATATTCAGAATTCTAATGATTTTCTTTATTTTCTGAGGGTATTGAATTTAATCTCGAGAAAGGAGACAAGTGGTTTTTAGTTAGTTCCCCGGCAAACAAATTAAGCCTCAGTTTAAAAGGTTTGAGATGGGCCCAGATAACATCGATCCATTGATTTTCCCTATGCATCTTAGCACTCAAGTTGTTCGTATGACTAAAAAGTGAAAAATTCAGGCACTGTTAAGGGCACTTTCAAATTTAAAAGTCTTTCCTGAAACTCAGGAAAAATATCACATTCCATTGTTGTTCCTTTTAAAGAACTCATGCACGCCAGTTCCTCGATAATTTCAAAGTTCTCATAATCAGCTTTTATAAATAACACTAATTGAGCAGTATCATTTATACCAGAGCTTTCATCTATAGCCATTGAGCAAAATCGTGCAATTTGTTACTCTAATTGTGATGTCAAATTTTAATCGATTGCTTCGATTCGAGAAGTTTTTCGCGATAAGCTTACAGCCTCAAAATAATTTTTCATATCTGGACATAAAACATCACTAACTTGGAGTAACCAACTCCCCATCACCGAGACATTTATTATTTTTAGCAATATTGTATGTTACAATGCAACTTGCATGCATAGCGGCTTCTTGGACGGAGTTTATCTTCTTGAAAAATTTTTGTCGGTCTGATAATTCTCTAAGAAGACTTTTTGCATTTTGTCTTCTTTCGCATTCAGACATTGCTTCGTAGTTGGCATTCTTATGCTTGACTGTAATATGCGTATTGTATTCGTTATAAATAGCTACAGCTTCATTGCAGATACCCGTTTATATTTTGCAACTGTAGAAAAATATTTATAACTTCATTCATCATTGAACGCACCGCACTCTGAATCAACTTTGCGTTTTTCATTAGCCATTTTGGAAATAAAATTTTTTTACAAATAACTCAAACAAGCTCAAGCTATTTTATATATTTAATAATTTCACTATTATTTACAATAACGGTATATGTGTTCAATCTTTCCACATGTAATAAATAGTGTTAGAACTCGAGCCGGGAGAAAAATCCACTCGTTGGAACTTAAAATGTGCAGCCTGATACATCCGTGCGATCGACATATATTCGATTGCGTATGCTTGCTCGAAGGACAAACGCTCTTTGGCGCCAATCTACGGCTATTCTATAAAGATTTTCTGCTTTCAACATTTTACCAATTGAAGCTATCTGTGTTAGCTATTTACATCAATTTATATTTTGTAGAACAAGAATAGTGTAAAAAGGTCGTCAGTACTTAGTTAAAAAAGAAAGAATAAAAATAGCTTTAAACAAAGTAGACAAGAGAATGGATGTATACTGTTTAAATTCGCCACGGATCGGCAAGTTAAAATTCTATTCGCGGGCCGGATAAAATCTTCCGGCGGGCCACAGTTGTCCCGCGGGCCGTGGTTTTCCCCATCCCTGATTTAAACCATTGAGAATCATTGTCTTTTTTAAACTTAAAAAGAAATTGTATAAAATAAACTTCTCCGCTCAGATAAGCTTAAATCAATACATTCCTATTATTCAGAAGAAGTTATAAAGGACTATTATTGTGCTGCCATCTGCCGACGTTAGAGATAATCACCGTCGGGAATATGGTGGTTAAGATAACATTTTTTTTAAAAGGCAAATGTCATAATCTAAACAAATATTCCAAAACTTTTGAAATTTTAAATAAATCATATATTTATAAATAAACTCATATGGCTGATACGTGATTGATTAAATTGGATAAAATTATGAAAAGTCAGGAAAACTTTCCGTAATTTTATTTCTTGAATTGCAAAGCTTGAACAAATAAATAAATAAAAACAAGAGATGCCAAAATGCCTTCAGCTTTTCTTCAAAACCATCTTTTTAAAAACTGCCTTTTTCTGAATTTTGATTCTTACCATTGTTTTAACGAAACTAATTTTCAAAAGTTAGTGACTTTAAGATAATTTAAAAATAGTGGGATAACTAAGGTTCGAATATAAAAATTTAGAACGTCCAACCCCCCACTCTTACAAACAGACGATAAAAACGTTATAAGAGAGGGTCGTTTTATTACATTTTTATTAAGTCTCTTTCGTTTTTGGGAGGGAGGGTTCAATCATGCACCGAAATTCTGACTAGTTTCCAACTAACTAGCGTGCTTAAATTTCACCAACAGCTTTGTGTCTAGAGTTTTCAGATTTTGAATGGAGCTCTGTGTCTGATTATAACATACGTTTTATTATGGTAAAACGCATCATTCATATAAAAAAGAATTAATGGTCAATTGGAAATATGATTTTTTTTAATCTTTCCAGAGTGCTCCAAACAGAATTTATTTTTAAATAGTCACCCTTAGATTTAAAGTGGCTAGATGACTACACAAATTATATTTGTTTCCAAAATCCTGGAGCAAAATTTATCGAAATTACTATAATTTTATGATTTTACAAAATTTGAAAACAGAAAATAACAAAATAAAAGAAACTATCTTTTAGAAGTTTGGTATAAAGGAGAAAATAATAACAAATTAGTGAACGTAGAGAATCGTCATTATAATGAATTTGTATCACCACCGAAATTTCCGTGTTTTTTTACGTTTAATTTTAGTTTCCGTTTCATACTGACTATGAAATCTTAGCGGTTTATGCTTATTAATGTTCAGTGCCAATATGATGCAAAAATTCAATCAAATTTTCGGCATTGGAAAAAAAAAATTCTTTTCAATGCTGAAATTTCAAATTTTTTTTTTTTTTGTTAACATTTCAGAAAAATTGTATCGCTTGAAAAAAAATACTACTAACTGAAAGAATTTGATTATTAAAAATTAAGATCAAAGAAGAATGACTCAAACAAAATTTTAGTTACCATTCATAATAATATCGAACTGACTTCCCTGTCATCCCATACGCTGAAAAATATTGCTTCAAACTTGTAGCTTTGTTTGTAAAAGCAGACCATAAATTTTAAGATCTGATGAGTTAGCCTGTAATTTGGCGTTGCCAGATGTTAGCTAATTTTGATGTATTAAATTAAGCTACGTCTTGTTAAGCTACGTCTTGAAACAAAAATGTCCTCTTCAGTTGATGAAATAATATTGTGCTGGAGAGCCGTGATGGCTTAGGGGATAAAGCGTTCGCCTTTCAATCAGGGAATCGGGTTCGAATTCCACCAATGGCGGGTCGATACGAATCTGCATCCGGCTTTCATCCACCACAGTGCTGACGTAAAATATCCTCTATCGTGCCGTACGCCCTCTAGCCGTTAGTCTAACCGTGGGAGGTTTTCATCTCCTTGTAACACAAATGCTCGTAGGTTCCATCAAAAAGTCCTCAACGACGGCATATTTCTCCTAATGCTTGATCTAGGATTTCCCTTGTATTCTGGATTGGGTTCAAAATTGCAAGGCTACGGAATTGAATAGAGTAGTCGTAAACCCGAAAATTGGGTCGGCTGTTCAACGACGGTTATAATATAAAATTAAATATTGTGCTCGAAACTCTATATATATTAATAAGTCTTTTCTTTGAGGATGCATAACCCTTTAAGTTGCACTCATGCAACCAATACACAAACTGCAAATTTTACCGAACGTTTTAGGTACACTTTATCAAATAGTTCTTATTTTATCCTCAAAACTCAAGTACTTTTATTGCCATAAGAAAGACATACAGAATAATTTACTGTCATTTTTAATGACAGTAAAATATTCTGTATACAATGGCTTAACCGAGCCCTGTTTTGCTAATGAGGTCGCTGACGAATTAGAATTTCTGGCTTGTCTTCGTATTTCTAAGACTTTAGCGACGGGCCCTTTGCTTGCCTTGGATTTATTGAGAGTGTACGGACTCATGGATAATGTGTAGCTGCCGCTAGACAGTGAGGGGATAAGTCACACACACAGTCATTTTTAAAAAAAGAGAAATTAAACTGTTGCTGAAATGCTGTTGGAATTGTTACCAAAATGTTGTTGAAAATGCAATGCAAAAATTATTCCTCTTAGTCAACGATTTTAACAAGATTAAGTTACCAAGTTATGGGAAAATAACATTACTACTGTGGCAAACTAATTCCCCAGATTTTAATCCAAATGAAAATGTAATGAAACAAATACAAGATGTTGCTCTGATAAAGAAAGCTGAGCTTTAGAAAAACTCTACTTGGGGTATTCTGGAGAAAAAAAACCCCGCAAAAACTTGTTTATTCCATGCAAGATCGCTTATCACAGAAAATGCTTCAAATTGCTTTCACCATTTATAATTGAATTTTCGCGTTCCTAACGAAATATAATATATATTGGATCATATAAAATTCAATTCTAATATTTAAAATTGTTTTTTTTAAATAGAAATTGTGTAATAATTTTTGCCATTATTTTAATTTTTTTTAAAAAATTGTAAAATATGAACGTTTGTCTTGTCATAAATTTGTAATTTAATTAAGTAAAAAACAATTTTAGAGTCTATCTAACGTCAAAGATTTCAATTATTCTAATATTTTTAATCGGAATTTTTGTTAGCTTAAGTGTAGCGTCACTATCTTCCAAAGTCTTTCCAAAAAAAATTTTTTTAAAGTTATTTTCTTAACTCTAAGGAATATATTTTTGTATAATGCATAATTAATCATTTTAGACAGCTAGTATATAATTTGCCGAAGCAATTCTATGATTGTCACTTTTAGGTAAGATATTTCCTAAAAACCAATTAATAAATTACATTTAAAAAAATTGTTGAACAAAATTTATATACTATTACTTTATAATTGCAGTTAATGATTATTTAGTCAAATTTATGGACAACTCTTTTTAATTATAGTGATTTTTGCGAACATGTGTTAAATACTTTTTAAAGAAACTCTTTCAATATTACGATTTTTTAATATTCTTTTTTTTTTTCTTAGCTTCATAGCAAATCAACATGTTTTGAAATCGCGATCTACATCCTGATTTGCTAAAAGCGTAAATTTTACTGTAAAATTTCATGGAAACATATTATGCTGAATATCATATTTTTTAACCAATATATACAATTTTAAACAAAATGTCCTTTTTTACGTTAATTATTTTTAAATGCAGAGTAAGTTTTTTTTAACCTATTGCAGTATTCTAAACTGTTTCTTTTAAGCTTTTTAAAAAAAAATTCAAAATTAAGATCCGGACTTGGAAGACCGCCCCAAACGCATACAAATATAAAGAGGGACAGATTTTTACGAATGGAATTCTTTAAAATTTTAAGAGCATCTCACGTTTAAGATTTGACAGTTTAGTTATGTTAGGCATTACGTTATATGTATAATTTTGTTATGATGGACCTGATTTCTTTTCGGATAAAAGTTAGAACAAAATAAATTAAAAAAGGCTGTTTTTGCGATATGGGCCCACTGAGCAAAGTGATCATAACTTGAATTAAAAGCCTAGACTAATTTATTCTATTATTATTTTTATTATTAATGCATTTTGTGACCATTATAATTTCATAAGATTTTCCTCTATTTTTCCACCACAGGAATAATTCTAAAAAGTTAAATTAAACATAACTTAACTTAAAATAATTTCTAATTAATAAATATCGTGGAATTAAAAATATTTGAGTTAAAACACTTATAAATTATAATGCAGAAGAAACCTAAATTTGATGGATAAACTTTAAAAAATATCTTCGCAATTGTAAATTTATAGTATTTTTTTTTTACTATTTTCTAATAATAAAATAAATTCTTATTATGCTTAAATCCGTAGTATTTCTCTATAGCGAAAAATTAGTAGTTAGGTTTTCTACTTGAAAGATATTCTTAGGAATCAAATTTACTGTATTTTGCGAACATTCGTCTAGAAGCCTTCGGAATCAAATTGCAATTGCTTTGTATTTTTATTATTCTATTATTGTTCTAAATTTGAGCCCTTCTAAATGAGGAACTATCCACTGACAATAAATAGATATGATATTTTAAGCCAAAATGAAGTTATTTTAAGTGAAATAAAATTGAATTTCGGAAAAGTCAAATAAAACTGAAATCGCATTTGATGTGAAAATTTCGATAACTATAATCGGGATTTCGTAACTGAAGAAAATTGCTAAGAGTCTTATCAATATTATAAGGAAAAACTTTTTACTCGGCCTTTTATCATGGAAACCGCGGTTTATTTTATGTGGAGACCAGTAAAAATTCCTTACATTATTTTTTTTTAAATAAAATAACTAAAAACATTTTTGATATAAAGATCCGCATACAGTGCGAATTATAAATATTTTTATTAAACGCTGCAGATGCCATATAAGATATAAGCGTTAAACATTGATTGTCTATTCAACGCCAACGATAAAATAAAATAAAATGGATGAAAGAATAATAAGGATTAAGACATCACATTTTTACATATGGTTTGAGTTAAATTCTAATACATAACATAAATTGCAATCATCAATATTATAATCAGAATTGATAAAAATAATTTTAAAAAAACTTTCCTTTCTTCTTGTGTTAAAAGTGTAAATTTAATTGACGCAAGTGGGGAAATACACAGAACTTCCATCACCGTTGTAACGTGTAAACTTACAAAAAAATTTATGCATGATTTTTCAGTAAAAAATAAGTAAAACTTGCTCAGGCCCTAATTTGTATTGAATTGGCGTAATTTGTGAAATTTTTGGTAACCTTTAAGATGAAGTTGAATCCCGTTTAAAACAAACTAATTCCAATTGGTAACCAAGTAATCAAGTGGTAATCAAGTAAGTGTCCTTCAAACTCAAATTTATTGTATTTAATATTTTATTCTAGACATTTAATGTGTTCAAATTTTATTGAATTTAAAATTATTTCACATAGAATCTTTATTATTCTTTTTTTAATGGCGGGCGCTTGGAACTATTGTCCATTGGCCACAGGAAGTGCCAGAACTGCTCTCTTTTCGTTACCCTGTGGGCATCTGTGGCGAAGCCACGGCGGCGGAGCAGCGTCGCCCACGTCACACTACCACAACCCGTTCATCTAAAATATTCATATACTAAATATGATCAATTAATATACTTAACACGTTGAATGCAACGGGGGTCACCGGTGACCGGCACTGAGTTTGATCGTAGCGTCATGAAGGCTACCGGTGACCGGAGAAATCAAGATTATTAGAAACACATAATTCAAGCAACTTTTTAATACTTTTAATTTTTTTATATTATTATCGTTACGAAAATGGTTTGAAGAAATTAATGCAATATAAACACACAAAAATCATTTTGACCAGACGGGTTAGCCATGTAAAATTAGCGAGGCATTCAATTTGTTAATTAAATTAACACAATGATTTAAAGTGTAGTTTGTCTGTAGAAGTTATTGCAAGTTGATATCTGAATTTTAATATAGTGATATATATTTAGAAAAATATCACTTTCTGATAATGTATCACGTTACTTTTCTGAATTAACTTTTTTACATTATTTTGACATAACATAATATTCAAGCCTCATATCCTCAATTTCAAAAAAGCTAGCTCTCTCAAATCGTCAGACCTCGCAATTTCACGAGTAAATCTTCAGCAATTTACTTCAAATTTAGAGTAAAATTATATTCTTTAACTTCGTATAAATTTTATTTTACTATACGGAGCTCTTATTGTTTAATTTGAAATTTTGGTTGAGTGTTTGTAGAAATTAGGAATTTTTTTTCAAGAAATCAAATATACAATATTCTGACAAAAACATTTTGAAAAATTCTATTTATAATTCTGAATATATTTAATGAATTGAAATGTTTTAAATTAAGAAATAGTTCATGGTGTATGAATATACTAAAATGTAATAAAATTATGGTCTCAAAGGAAAAACAATTGCTCTGAAAGTTGAGAATAGTTATGATAGAAACATAGTTGAGCATTTGAGAATTTTCTTTTGACTTGAAATACTGATAAATGCATATCTTTTTTTATTCATTTAATCATTAGACTTTCTTTCATCACAATCTTTGATCATTATATAATTTATTTCCAAGAAACACTAAATAAATTGGATAAAAATAATCAATCGAACCCTTGCTGAGAAGCGCTGCTGGAATACTTCGCCCAACTTGAGTGGGTTTTTGATGATTTTTCATACTTTCTTTCATCATTTTGTATTAATTTAGTTCAAAATGGGGGGGGGGAATATGTTTGTATCAGCGTTAAATGTAAAATCTTCCAAACACGGCTCACTTCTAAACAATAATTTTTTTCAAATTTGCAAAAAGAAACAGTTATTCATCATTGAAATGGCTTTAACTTACAAAATCAGTTATTTTTTGAATAATGAGTGAAAAAATTACAACTACATATTTTGGGTTTTATACTTTAATACAAATATAATTCCATAATCTACATATTTTTTAGTAACTACAATATAAGACAATATTTTTAAAAATAAAAAACGTTAACTATTTTGTAATAGTATGCATGCCAAAAAAGGGAACAACCTGAATAACTTTTGATTAAATGATCGGATTTATACTTTCCAGGAAGTCAATCTTAAAGATTTGAGAGCCTAATCTTAAATATACAATAAAAGCAGATTCTATTTTACTTTACTAAGGAATACACAAGAATGCATTACTTTCTTTCAATAAACGAACTTATCGACGGGCTTTTTGACCTCAATATATGGGAAGTTAGACATAATCTGGAAAATAAGATTCTACTATTTTCGGCAGGAAGCTAGTTTTTAATGTTAAATTTACTTTTTGACGTCTTTTACAAGATCATGTATCCGAAAAAAATTCTTTGTTAAAAAACTTTTTAATAACAGGTTGTTATTATGCAGTTTATTCAATTATGGCCAAAAAGTTTTAAACTGTAATGCATATTAATTTTTATGCCTTTTTGCACTTTGTAAGTAAAAATGACAAAGTTCAAGTTTGACAATTTGAGCATAATGAGTTGCATAGTTTTCAAAAAAGAAAAGTTTATAAGTACTATATATGCATTTTTTGTCTGCGTTTGATAGTGCAGGTTTACCGGTTTTGCAACTAAAAATATAAACTGTGCAAATCAATTTTTCACTTAGGGTTATGCCCTGGAATCATTAAGATTGTGCTCGAGTAGATGAAACTCGGATTATCGTATCAAAAGTTATTTAAAGTGTGTCTTCCCCAATCTCGAAAGACCATTTTTGTGTTAATTCTTTTGTGCTATAATTTTTTTTTACGGATGTTGTAAACATTTAAAGTTAAATTCTTCAAAGTAAAAGTAAAGCAACTACAATAAAGAAGAAGCAAAGATAATATATATATTTTAATAAAGTATTCCTGGAATTTAATAAAAAATGGTTTATTAATAGAATTCTATCAAACAAAAGAAATCCTGATTAAACATTTTAAAACAAAATATTCAGAGAAAAAGGTGAAATTATTAATGATGATATTTCCCCCTCCCCCCCCCCAAAAAAAAAAAAAAAATTATGCAACAGCTGTGCAACTTATTACAATTGCATCCAAGTAATATAAAATATTTTGGTTTTTTTTTCCTTCATGAACTAAGAGTAAAAATTTTAAATCTATTTAATATGAACTGAAAAAAAAAACTATTCTGAAGAATTTATAAAGCATTGAGATTTAAGCTGAACACGTTGATTAAAATTTGCCGCTCTCATTTTTTCTGTCTTCTTTTTTATGTACATCCCATCCCATCCCATCCCATCAGCCTCGGTTAAAGCCCAAATTAAGTATTTCATATTTAAGTTAAAAAGACTACTGACGTTTTTCTGTGCCATTGCCCAAATAGTATATTCATCCTCCAGGATGGCAAATTTCTTCCAATACTTGATCCAGGAGTTCCTTTGCCTTCTGGATTAGGTTCAATGACGGTTATAAAATACTTAAATAAAATGGCATTATAAAGACTGAACATTTCTGTATACCTGGAAAGTCTGATGGTTGTAGCGTGTCTACCACTACAATTATTCAACTCAAATTCATCAGTATATAATACATTTTAACTCCAGTCTATGTTGAGATACCCTTAGATAGACGACGTTTGTCATGGTGGATCCATATTGGTGACCTTCTTACGTGATCTGACCGCGCCTACTTTGACAGAAACGCCTACTTCGATACATGGTCCACATTGGACTGTTATTTGCTATTTGTCACTGCGATATCGCCCCCAACAAGTTGTTAATAATCAGTCTCGAACACACGCAACGTCAGCTTGTATACACTCGACTACTAATGTCAACACAGGATGGACAACGACCATCTTGATCTTAATACAGCTCTCCCGGTTTCTCACATAACAATGAATTCAACTGGCGGTTCATCGAATTCTATCACAGCTTAAAATTCTGGTGGGATAGTACTGTAGCGTGGTTAAAACTACAGTTAAACAACTTAAATTCAAAAAATTATGTAAGACGTGATCTCAACTCTATGTCGAGGTATCTTTTCATGCATTGTCTATGAACACTTTCCCCACAAGGGGTGGCCAGTTTGTCAATTCCCCGATTGTACATGAATTAGATAACCGAAATCTTTCTAAGAATCTAATTAGAGACTTTGTCATTGAAATTTTATGGTGTTTTATTGGATTTGATGTACGAAAATATTTGTTTAAACAGAACACACTTAGTTTCTTGACGGAACTGTAGTTTCTCAGATAATTGTGTTTTCTTTTCCCTGTAAATAATATTGAATGTGAATTGAAATACTTTAAAAAAAATCTGTACCTTATACCTAAGAAAGGTTATAAAAATATCTAAACCTACTTGTAACAAAGTAACTAAAAGTAACTAATGTTGCTCCTTCTCTCTTTCTAAATATAAGGTTCTGTAAATACGATATGTACATTCTTATAAGTTAACACTTTGGTCATATTATGAAGAGTCAGCAATACTTTCAGCAAATTAATTTCTTGAAATGTAAAATAAAAAAATAAATAAAATAATTAATTGCTAAAAGATGCCAGAATGCTTTTCCTCAGAACGATCTTTTTAAGAATTACCTTTCTCAGAATTTTGATTCTTACTGAAACTTATTTTCCAAATATTGTTGCCTAAATCCTTAGGATAATTTAAATATAAGGGTGTAATTAAGCATCTTGAGAGTTTGTATTTCGGAGGGTGGATTCTTGCGATCGGAACTTCAATCAGCTTCAGCTCTCAAACTTGGTGCTAAAAGTTCCGTGTGTAATGACATTTCAATTAATTTCAAGTCGATTTGAGCGTGATGCTATCACGAAATACATTTAAATCATTAACCAAAATTTCAACCAGTTCCCAATTAACTAGCGTGCTCAAATTTCAATAACAGTTTTGTGACTGGAGTTTTTAAATTTTAAATAGAATCTGATTATAACATTCGTTTCACGATGGTCACTAGTAAAATGCATCATTCTTAAAAAATAGAATTTATGTTCAATCGGAAATTTGATCTTTTTCCAATTAACTGGAGTATTGCTCTTGTTGACAATGCAACCAACAATCATTGCTTCAAACAAAGTTTATTTTCAATCGATATTTTGAACACTAACAATGTAGCCAGAATGCTCAGATTTCAACTGGCCTGATGACTGCATAAATAATATTTATTTCCGAATTCTTAGGGGCAAAATATATCGTCTGTCGAAATAACTAATAAACGTAAAAAAGATAGTATACACAAAAAAGTTAGTATAAACAAAATTTGAACCCAGAGAAAAATTAAAATAATTAAAAGATTTTAAAAACTATCCTTTCTACTTAAAACGTAGGTTGCAAAGAATCACCATCAAAAATTCCATCATCGTATTCAAAATGTTTATTTATTTATTTTTTTACGTTTATCTTCAGTTTTATTCATTACAAATATATAAATAATATAAAATTATTTGAAATAAAGTGTGATTTAAATGCAGTAGATTGAAGTTTGTGAAAAATTTCTGAACTACAAATTTTTAAAAAAAAAACTGAAGTTGTTTCCTTCACTCACAAAATGTACCACCAAATTAAATTTATTTTCAACCAAATTCCGACTAGCTAGAGAGAGCGAATCTCAATAGGAACTGATAATACGAGTACAAGTTTCAAACGTCTCCTTATCGTAGGTGTCAAATTTTATCTTCAACTAAAATTTTGTCTTCTCGTCTACTTAGCATAAGTGTAGCATTGGAGTGCTACGTGAATCCAAAAATTTCTGATTTTTTTCTTTTAATGAATTTTTTTTTTTTTTTGAATAAGGCAAAATTAATATTCTTAAACAGTTCATATATAATTTGTCCAAACAATTCTATGATTATAAATATTCAGTAATTAGTATCTTCAACAATATTTGATGAATTTTATTTTTAAAAAATAATTAAAATTTGAACTTAATTTCAATGAGACAAAATTTTTACCAAGCACTTAGTAATTATTTAGTCTAATTTAAACCCAATGCAATTTATCTTAATTACGATCATTTTTTGTGAGCGTAAGTTTGACACTTTTCAATGTAACTTTTTGGATTGGTCAAGTATTCTTTTTTTTCTCCTTAAAAAGCATGTTTTGAAATCGTAACTAACATTCTAATCTACTTAAAGCATAAATTTGATGGAAATCAATCGTGTTAGGTATCATATTTTTTATCCAATATATTCCGTTTCATGCAAAATATCCTATTTTTTTCATTTATTATTTTTAAATCCAGCGTGAGATATTTTTTCGATCATGTTTCAGTAGAATCTATTCTAAACTGTTTCTTTTAAATTTTTAAAAAACTTTTCAAAATTAAGATCTAGACTTAGAAGATTGCCCCATAAAAATATTGAAAGGGACAGATTTTTACAAATGCTAAGAATGGATTCTTTTACATTTTAAGAGATTTTGATTTTTTCTCACTTTTAATATTTGAAGCTTTAATTATCACAGGAGTATGTTATGATGAATTCGATTTTTTTTTCTGGATAAAAGTTAAAACTCAATAAATGTGAAAAAAACAGGTTTTATGATTTCGACAATCCGAGCAAAGGCATATCTGAAATTACAAGCCTAAACTAATTTATTTTATTAGTTCTTTTCATTATTAATGTATATCATGACCATTAAAATTTTCTAAAATTTTTTTATACAGGATTCTAAAAGGTAAAATTAAACATAATTTAACTAAAAATAATTTCTAAGTAATAAAAATTGTGGAATTAAAAAATATTTAAAGTTAAAAGAATTATAAATGATGATTCAGAAGTAACCTAAATTTGAAAGATAAAATTTAAAAGATATCCTCGCAATCATAATTTCATTAGAAAAAATTAGTGAGAATTTTTTCCACTTTTCTTAAGATTCAAATTTAATGTATTTTGCAAACATTCTTTTAAAAGCCTTTGGAACCTAATTGCTCGGCGCCGGGATAGCCTAATTGGAAGGATGTTCGAATCAGAAGACTACCCGTGTAGTGAATGGTGACAGATGCACGTTAAATCTGTCGGGTCACAAAGCCCTCCATGTTTCTATAACAAATCAATACCTCTTGGGGTACTGAATTGAAGACTGACCGTTCTCTGGTTCAGGTCAAAATTACGATCTGTGGATGAATGAATGGATGTATGAATGGGTCCGCCCTATAAACGGGTGCAACGCATGAGTGTGGCAGAAGTTCAATTCTTGGTCATAGATGCCACCAGTGGAAAACGAGAACAATCGCACCAAAATGCCTTAATGGCCTATGAAAACAGCAACAACCTAACTGATCTTGCTATATTTGTTTTGTTCCTTTTAAATATTTTATTTCTGTTATAAATTTGAGTGTTTATAAAGGAGAAACTATCCACTTAATATGAATACTATAAGACAAAATGAAGTATTTTAAATAAAATGAAATTGAATTCCTGAAAAGTTTAATAAAACTGAAATCTCTTTTAAAAGTAAAAACGTCGATAACTATTATGGCTTTCTCTTATAAAAACGTCTTTGTACTCGTATAGATGTCACAGCTATGCTTGTAGTGATCTAGAAACGATTGAAAATTTGATCTTCTGTTGAGATTTCGATACTCTTGCTAACAAATTCTGAAGCAAACGCTCTTTATAAGCTGCCTATTTATTACAATATTTAAAATAATTCTTTTGAGATTTAGAGCTATCCATAAAAATTGTATCCATTTATGAGTTTAGAAAATTGTATGACTATTTCAAAAAGGTTCAATAGGAATAAAATTTGAATTGAATGCTTTTTCTTTCCTTCCTTTTATAGAACAAAGTGAAATATGTCTAAAGTTGGTGATAAGAGAAGTCGGGTAAGTTTTGGTACAATTTTATCTTTGTTATAATAGTAAATTCTACGCTTTCTTTTTCTTCTAAAAACTGTATTTTATTTGTAAACTTAATATTAAAATCGTTTATAGTTCGATTCCAGTTGTTTTTAATGATTTTGAAAATAATGCAGAAAAATTGATAGAATAAAGGTGCATGTTATAAAAAATATAGCTCCTACTTTATTTTTTTTAATTATGAGCTTTAAAAAGGCAAAGAACCAAGTGAAATTATGGATAAATATAAATCCGCGTGCAAAATTTAAAATCATGTGCAAAAATATCGCTAAGAATCTCCCAAATAAGACGAAATAAGCAAAAACAAAAATTAACATGAAGGGGACCGAACTCCTGAACTTTTGGGTCCCTATTTTCCAGAACTCCCTTCCCGTATTTTGATAATCTATCCAAAACATAGTCTGTTTATTTGTATCTGATTCCTTAAATTAATAGTAAATACAAAAGCATATTTGAGGCCAACCTTTTAAACCACTAAGTTTGGTTTTTACTTATTGACATTTCGATCAAGTTGTTCATAATGTTTATGTTTATTTTTTTTTCTTTCTACTAACAGGATGAAGAAGGGGATGAAAGTTCTGATGGGAGAGGCGGATCCAAGTAAGTAAACTTTCTCTCAACTTAATTCACTGTCTCGACACTCAGTCTTTCATTACATGTACAAAGATTCCGCAATTTCATATGAAAAATTTTTCTACTAAGGTGAAATGCTGCATAAAAACTTTTTAGTAAAATATTATAACTTATAATTGTTTTTCGTGAACTAATATCATAGTTTAAATAATATTTATTCTTCTTGCTGCTTTGGATATATTTAGGCATTTAACCGTTAGAGTAATTCGAAAGTTTAGGCTTCTTAATTTTGATTTAACTTCGAACGTATTTCACCATATTTCCAAACTTTTTGAAGTACACCAAATCAGTTGTACACTCATTAATAAAATTCATTTTTCCAAGTAAAAATTACTCATTATTTTTGTATTTAATTTTTTTGTAATAGTTGAAATTTTTTTGAACTTAGAGGCATAGAAATTTTTGCACCGTCTCAAACTGTGTGATGTAAATTTAAAACTAATCGAATTGTTTTTAAGAAATGAATATTTAAAAACATTATTTTTCATATTTTTTTACTTAGAAGCTATTTAAACAATTGTGTCCAAAGTTTGTAATTCATCATTTAAAATCACAATGTTTAAAACTATTTTTATCAATCTGATTTTCCAATAAATTCCTTTAATACCTATCTTCATTTAGTTTTTAAATCGATCTCTACCTACTAGTATTAAGAGTTTTAATTGTATCTATTTTAACATGTTTGGTCTAGAGATGTTTCTGTATTTCAACAGGTTCAGTCCTTGCAAGCAATTTCTATGCATATAAATAAGTGTGCACATACATGAGTACAAATAACTATACGTTTATTTTATTAAAAATTAGTTACTAAAATCTTGTGGCTTTTGTATAATCATGGGTACTGACACACATTAAGCTATGCTGCTGAATGGCATGCACGATTCTTATGTTAGTATTTTTATTGTTTTAGTATCCGTCCAGTTGGAAAAGCGGTCCGTGCGCTACGTTCCTCTAGCGACGAAGAGACTCCCTCCGAAACGGTGAGTTAATTTTTCTAAATCATAATCAATTACTTTCTGTTCTGTCAACCATTTTCTTTTTTTGTATTTATGTATTTGTAATCCCTTGAACAGTGAAACCCAACTCATTCTAAATCCTTTTCATTGTTTATTTATTCCCTACGCCGAAAAATATCATATCTAATAAATATAATTCTCAGTGGCTGGGTGGCGCAGTTGGTTTGTCGTCGGCCTTCTGAGCCCAAGTCTGCGGGTTCGAACCCCGGCCAAGACACCTGATTTTCGGGATGCAGAAAATGCATGAGGGAAAACTGGATCCTACCACGTGATTTCCCGACCAATAAAAATGCGCCGACAACAATGGAAAACGGTGTCAGACCATTATGATTTTATGTTATATAGAGATAATTCCTTGTTATTGCCCAAGGAAGTCATTTTAACTACTTTTTAATTTCAATTAAAAAAACAATGATGCATATAATGACACAATTTCTTCGAATTTTGTGACATTTGGAACAACATATAATTTTTTTATTGTTAATATTTACTAATAACTTGTTATATAACTGTAAATAATATAAAAAATATTAAAAAATAATTTTAACCAAGTTTCCTTACTCATTAGTTATTCTTTCACTATCCAGTCATTTTGACCACTTTTGGGCAATATAGGTATATACTAAGTTTCAGTCTTTCCATAGTGTTAAAAATAGTTCTTATTTACTATTACGAGTCAATTTTTTTTTTAAAAATTAATAAATTTTTACGTAAAAATTCCTTGCATTTATTAACATGTTAATTATTTTGACTTTTGTTTGATTTCAATTCTATTGAACGTACAACATTACATAAGATACAATGCCTCATTTTTTTAAAATAGCAATATCAATTGCTTCATAAGAACAAAATTGACTTTTCGTATAAAAAAACTCAGTACGAGGGTTGTATTTAGATAGTTTTGACAGATGAGATATTTTTAATGCTCAGTTTAAATCATTTAATTTCTGCAACGCAAAGCAAAATAATTATGGGAATTTTTATTAGTTTTTGGATATTTTAACTGAAAGAGTTATAGCAGAACATCCTGTGTTTACGAGATTACTGTCTAAATTGGAAGTTCCTACAGATCTCAGATAACCCAGGATGAAATTTGATTTTTTTTTTTTAAAAATCAATTATCTGGGATTGATTACCACAAAGGATGACTAGGCTTGAGGCCTCTCAATTCAAGGAACCTAAAAGTACTTAAAATCGGGAAAAATTAAGGCACATCGTTAAAAATATTTTTCAACATTTAATATTTTTAAATTGAATAAAGGTATGAAAGGATAAAGTGTTAATAATTATAAGTTCACGTGTTTTTTATTTCTTTTTTTTTTTTTTTTTTTTTTTGCATTTTTCTGTACGTAATTTTTTAAAAGAATATTACATATGATATTCTTGCAAATCCTAAACGCGAAAACTTGTTTATAGGAAATTTTCATTTTCGTTCAAATTTTTATAAAAAAAAACTCTTTGCATATTTGAAAAGTGTTAAAAAAAAAATGTAATATACATAATTGCTTTATAAATAATGTTTTTTTTCTTCTTTTAAATGTTTCTTTTTCTGCGTAATATTCTTAACAACTTAATTATCATCTTCAATTGTTAAATTATATTTAATTTAAGTAATAAAAATGTCGCTTTAAATAAAATAAAGCTTAATATAAAATAAACATAAGAATCACATTTAAGTTGATTGAAAGAGTTTGAAAAAAGGATCCCAATTTATCGCTCGTTCTGTTACTCTGTTCTTAAATGCAATCAAGTTAGACATAACGACAACAAAGTCGTTTTCGTGGTATTACTCTTTTTATCTTTTTCTTTCGCATTAGGCTCAAAATTTCAATGCTACGGAGTTAAAACTGGTAGCCGTAAACTCAAAATTGGGTTCGCTGTTCGACGACGATTATGAAATAGAATAAAATATGAAACTACAATTAAAAAAAAAAAAAAAAAAAAAAACTTTTTCTTATTTCTCATATTCACCTGTTTTGTTTCTCTTACAACTGAGACAAGTATTCTTTTTACAGAAAAAAGGTTTGAGGAATGAAGGAAATTTTTTTATTATCCTATATGAAGATCAAGTGGGAAGAATGGTCTATATACCCATTATCTTACAAAAATAACGCGTTGAACGCCAATTGTTGCATTTCGAGGATTGATAAATTTTAAACAAATCTATAACGAGGAAAATTGGTTCTCTTCGAGAGTTATTACTCCGATGATGGCCGTGTTAAGGTTTGGCTTATCGTTGAATCAACTTTCATGCACTCAAATCAGGAACAAGTTTTGTATTTTGTCATATAAAATTACACATTTTAAAATTATGCAAATAATTCTATACTTAATTCAAAATTTTTCGATTATTGATTAAAATAGTAAAGAAAATATTTACTAAAATTTATTTTTTAGATAAATGAATTTCAATACAAATATCTCTCAATTCGCTTAAAAAATTCTCGAGATAATACTAACATTACCATTAAGGGGCTCACACTTTGGATCGCTCTCCTGATCAAACTATTGGAAACATGTTTTTTAGATTATTTTTTAGGAGTCAGAAATCGAATTTATCGAAAGAAAGACATGTTTATTCAGAGGAATTTAGTTTTTGCGTCGGATTTCGTAACTTTAAATATCGTCTAAGCTAGTTAATTAACATGTTTGAGGTCAACCCTCGACTCATTAAGAATGAGTACCAGAATGTGTGAAAATCCAATCAATAGATCAAAAATTATTCTGAGTGGTTCATTTTTTTTTGTTGCTCTGAACAGTGAGCAGAAAAGATATTGCCCTGAATAATTTTCGTTCTAATGTTCAGGTTTTCACGTAATTAAGAGTCAATCTTAATGGTTTCTGGTTGTGACTTCAAATATACTAATTGATTAGTGCTAACAATTAATTAATTATATTTTTGTGAAATCAGACACGACAACGCTCTTTTTCTGAATAAACATATATATTTCTCTTTTTAGTCATTAGTCATTCTTTTTTTAGTCACCAAGCTGAGAGAGTAAAAAAGAATGAAATGAAAACTGAAACTATTCTTCGTTTGTGTGTTAACTCTGGTCAGAGAGGCTTTTTTTAAAAATTGTTTATATGAAAATATCTTGAAATCTCTTGGCAACAGTTTTATTTTTTGTTGCCAAAAAACCCAAAGACAGCTTTCGTTTTTATCTTTTTTAAAAATAAAATTTGAATCGATTTATAAATTAGTTATAATTTCACTGATTTTAGTATATGAACAAAAACTTTTAATAAGGCATTTTTATTTAAGTTTTTTTTTAACTTCCTCAAAGATAAAGATTATATATACCAAACCAAATTTGCATTATTTTAATTATATTCAGTTTTACGAGGCAAATTACGAAAAGAATCCCGTAAGAATTTTAAAATATCTGGAAGCAATTATAACGCATATTCAGAAGGTTTTATATAAATATTTCTTTTGCTTCTTTTTTTCGATATTTCTTTTATTTCTTTACTGCGTTATTTCTTTTTTTTTTATAATTAAAGAAGTTAGTGAATGTCAGGTGACATTTTAAAAAGATTGAAAAATGTATGTTTAAGAATATTGTATAATTCATTTTCTAAAAATCGTTTCATTCTATCGAATATGGGTTGTACGTGACTTTCTTTTGCAAATAGCATCCTGATCTTTTTATACAATCTGAAACAGATTTTCTTAAAATGTCGCTCAACATGTTGACCAGTTACGATCACCAAATATTGTTACTATAATTTAATTGCTTAATTCCTTTATTAACTTCAATTAAGAAAATAAGCCCTATTGAATAAAGCTCAACTCCTTTATTAACTATTCAAAACTTATTTTACGATTCTTACCGTCATTACATACATTTATCTGAGACGATAGTCTCCTTTTAAACAGGATTCGTGAGGTACTCAAGAAATTACAATTAGTGGCATCAAAGCTAAGAAGATAAATGTATTTCATTACCGTTGTATGCACCACAGTATTTAATAACCAATTTGAATATATAAAATTTCAGATATCTGGTACCAAAATCTTTAGTTTTGAAACTTAAATTTCAAAGTTAATAACTTTTTTATTTCAATATAGGTGTCGCAGTTTTTTTAAATGCTTTACGGATCACATGAACCAGGTTTAAATAATAATTTAAAAATGTTTACTCTTTTCAATATAAGATTCTGATCGAAATAATGATCAAGAAAGATCCGTTATAATAAAAACTTCACTTCCGGGAAATGAATATCATATAAATAATATAAATTAATATAAATATAAATTATATGAATAATATAAATGTATATAATAATATAAATGTATGAAATGCATATAAATGTATTTTCACGTTCCATGGATGGATAGTGTGAGACTAATAGAGTTAACAAGATAATCTACATTCATATGAAAAAAATAAGATTCCCGTGTATCAAGTTGAGCAGATGTGGCTGAGGGGGTTAGAATTTTGGTATTATCGAGATTAAATTTATTCTCATGATGCAAAGAATTTGTAGCAATGGAATTATCGTATTCTTGAAAATGAACTACCGTGTTCCTTTAGTTTAAATGACTCCTTTAAACATTTCCTTCAAACGTTGCCATTCTTAGGGCTCGCTAGACAATAATGACTCGCAACATGAATATTTGAGGGCTCAAAACAGGTCGACTTTTATTTATATTTTCATATTTTTGAAGATGATGCAATTTTTATCTTCCCGCTTTATTTTTGGGGATTATTCATCTATGGGCACAATATATTAAATTAAAATATGTAATGTGATATTAAAATTAGTTTTACGTAAGATAATGGACGCAATAATAATTTATTGAACTTTCTAAAAAAATCAGTGCATTTTTATTTATTTATTTATTTTATTTTATTTCATTTATTTTTATACTTATTGACTGCTGCTCTGAAAAACATTTTGTAGTATGTTAAACAATTCCGTCTAGTAGTTTCGTAAAATTTTAAAAGTCGTATGAATTATAGGAATGATCCTTCACCCCTGGAATCGACGTTAAGTAGTTACAAATCAATTATTTCGAACAAGTTAATGTCTTCGCCTAATTCAAAGTTCTTGAAAAATATATTTTTCATTTATCGATCCAAATTCTCTCTTGCATATCCTCTTAAGAATATATTTCAATAGAATTTATATTTTGACCTTTATTTATTTATTTATTTTTTGTTTAAACAACTTGAGTTAAATGATTAAATACATGAATAGTAAGTATGATGGTGAACGGGGTACTTTTTCTCTTTTTTTCCCCCAGCTCACAACGAAATTATAAAATAAGTTTAATTTCTAATAATTTAATAAATTTAATTATTTCTAACTGTTTCAAGTAATTAAATGTTATGTTCAAACAATTCTGGGGTTTATTAAATCATTGCCATGTTTAAATTGAGTATAAGAGAAACATAAACATTAATGTTTTTTTACGGCGAAATAAAAGAAAAATTTATATTTATAATTTCTAAAAAAAAGTTTATTCAAACTAATTGCTAAACATATTAATTACATCTACAAAATAGATTCTTATTTAAAAATCTTTTAATATATCTAATTCCAGCATTAAGGAAATTTTAAACATGGAAAAAGAACAATTTTTTGAGATGATTCTAAAAATAGCATGGTTTTGGAATCTTTTTATAATTCTCAAAGTTTATTATTTGCTGCTTAACAAAATAAGACAAATTGTGCATTTTCCTGATACAACAATATTTTTTGGAATTTTGCAAAAATTAAGAAATAATATCAACTACTTTTTAAGCAAATTTTTTTTATATCATTATCCCTTTGAAAAGTGAGACTTACTTAAAGTTAGCGGGCGGGAATAAGTTTGAACGACAAAATAAAATTGCATGTCTATAATTTTTTTGTTTATTTAAAAAACAAAGCGAGATGTTGTATTTTTTGCTGTGCCCACATACGCATTTGTTTTTCTATTTACTTATTACTCGAATTCTTACTTAAGTAAATGAGAAACAATAAAAAAGACATTCGGTTTATCTCCCTTTTTCGAAAAAATAGTATGCTTCGAAAATAGTCAGCTGTTTTGCATAGAATAAATTTAATCAGCAGAATATTTTTAATTTCTTAACAAGATTTAATTCTCGGCTAGATGGCAAGAATTCCAAGTTTTCTTTTAATAAAAATTTCATAACAATTTAAAAAGGAATTTACTTGAAAGGAGAATTTAAAGTGCTAAAAAAATTCATTAGTATATTAACGGGAAATTTATATACGCGGTAGCGTGAAAAATTATAAGAAATGTTAAAGATTATAAGAAATGTTAAAATTTAATTTAATAGTTGGTAAAATATTTCTGCGAAAAACGTGCGGTCAGGTTATTAACAAATTTATTTTAAAATTAAGAATTAAGGAATAATTTAGACGACTACGAAAGAAACATCGTATTTTATAATTAAATAAAAGGATGAACAATCTGTTATTATATTTCTGTAAATTTGGTTAAAATTGGTGATCGGAAGGTACAAGCGCGTAAGTTTCTCATAAGTTATCTTCATTTAAATATTAATTGCAGCATTTAAATATTTCTTTATTGTCCCCAAATTATTTTTCAAAAATGATTAATTACAATTTTTCTCGGCTTCTACTAAATATAGCTCTGGAAACTTCAGATTTTGCAATAGAAAAATACATAGATTAATATTTTATAACAAATGTATACCTCAGAATTCAATTTTTTTTTTTTATCCACAATTAAATTATTTAATAAAAAAATAATTATTATCAATTGTTTTTGCATGGCAATATCTTTGGGCAAACTGGTTTTGTGGTTGCAATTTTTTTTAATTTGCTTAATTAGTTTTAAAAATATGACTTAAAACACAGTAAAAGAAATTAACATTAAGGTGTCCGAAACTTTGGATCACCCTCCTGACCAAACTATGGCAACCATATTTCCCAGATTGCTGCTACCTCCTATACTTTGAAGGTTAAGAATCCAAATATGTAAAAGAAATGTTTGTTTGTTAAAAGAAAGTACGTTTTTGTGCCCGATTTCTTAAATTAACTAATAGGTAGCACTATATAATTAGCAAATTTAAAGTCACCCCCAGGAACCATTAAGATTGTCATTTAGTTCGTAAAAATTCGATCATTAGAACAAAAGTGTTAAACTGGGTGATTTCTTTTTTTTTTTTTGGGGGGGGGGGGGTTACTGTCCATAAGCCGTTCTTCTCCTTAATCATCATATATATTTATAATTCCTGTTTAATTAACTAATTCAAACAAAAGTAATTTTATATGTTGTTGCAACAACTGAATAAAATTGACTAAATTTATCTAAAGATATGTTTAATTTTCTTTTTCCATTTTTAGTAGTGAAAAATGATTTATTAAAAAATTTGCTTAATTATCTAATAATTTAAATTATATTTCAGGAGAGACGAGTCAAGCGTTTCAAGAAGAATGTTACGTACGGGTAAGTAATCATCTGATTTATTATTAGTATTATCACCGTTCGTTTAATTTCACCAAGTTTATAATCCAGCTTCGTTATGCATGACTTTTTTTTAAATGTTATTAATAATTGAATTGTCACAATCCCGACCATGTATTTTAACAGAATGTAATTTCTTTTCAGAGGCCAACCCCCCAGTTCAGAGTCCTCTTCGGATTCCCATGTCGACGTTCAATTGCTTGCTGCTCAAACAGCAACAATTGATCATGCTGTTCTCCGGCGAGCGGCAGCGAAGCGAAGAGCAGAAGGAGTAAGTTTTTTTAGAACTTTATCTCTTAAAACAATTCATGGGCCACGGCTAAATGAATGTAAAGTTTTGAGTACAAAATTATAAGACTAATTTAACCAAAAATCCACGTAATTCTTAATCTTTATTATAAGATTTAATAATAAAAATAATAATTTTGAATTCTAAGGCACAGATATTTTTCTGCACTTTAATTTGCAAAATTTAAAATATGGACGCAGAACTTAATATAATAAATATGTAGATTTTGTAGTACTAGTAGAATATTTACAGTATGTAGAGTTTTATATAACAAATATTTCCCTTATTAACTATTATGTATTTTTTTGAAAAACATGATTTCTTTTTCAGGCGGCCTCAAACTCCGGAGCTGGCCCCTCGGGAGCTGGCCCCTCGGGAGCTGGCCCTTCTGGAGCTGGCCCCTTGGGAGCTGGCCCCTCGGGAGCTGGCCCTTCTGGAGCTGGCCCCTTGGGAGCTGGCCCTTCAGGGGAGCTGGTACACATGAGGGATATCTCGCAGAGGAGCTCCATCACTCCCGCTCATGGCGGTGGACAAAGGGCATCCCTCTTGCGGACTCCGCAGAGGTTGTCTCTGCCTCTTGCAGACAGGGGGAATCTTTGTGATGTCTGCAGAGTGGACCTTTCCGCCATACGGGAGCTTGATGAGAGTCTTTCTCCTGGACGACATGCGTCTCTTGATGACCTGCGCGAGAGGCTAATCACCTCTCGTCGTAACGAGGCAGCTGCCCTAGAACGAGCAGAGAGGGCAGAGCGGGAAGTCGAGTTCTTGAGAAACCAGCTGGCTCTGGGTGTGGGAGGAGTCGGAGTAGATATTGGTGCAGCAAATGTAGACGATGGACCTGGTGGGAGAAGTGGTCAAGATGAAGTGAGGCAGGTGAGCGAACCTGATTCAGTTCATGGTTCAAATCCCAGCCCCTCATCTTCTCCATCTTCACCTGCCAGCAGTTCATCCAGCAGAAGATCTAGCAGTTCATCTTCTGCACCTGCACCTGTCGCTCCTCGAACTCCAACACCACCTCGAAATAGACGTCCTAGAAATCCTAGGGGTACCCAGTTAGCCATGCTGTACGATTTTTCGTACTCGGCACCCCCGTCTCAAGGACAGATAGACGATGCACGTCCAGTGTCTTCGAGACTGCGACCACCAAATCCCTCGGTGACTTACCGTGAGCCAAGGCTGCGCCCGCTCCGCCGCCGGCTCAGGTAAGTTATTTTATTTATATTTATATTCCTTTAAAAACTCCAAATAGCTAACTTTTAAGTAAACTTTTTTTAATGAGGGTGCTGATTTCATAAATTATTTACATTTTAATTACTTAAATTGACTATTTTGATTAAAACTATTTTTTTTCTTTCCATTTTTACCTTTGTCAAAATTCTAAAACTTTTTTTTAATCAAATGCACATTTTTTAATTGTTTTGTAAAGAACCTGGCAGTGATTAAATGTCACCTCTGGCGCGGTGTAAAAAACCCGTAAGTGACCAAATCTTGACCTCTGGCGTGGCCTAAAAACCCGCAAGTCTGAATGAAAGGGCAACCTCTGGCGCGGCGTAAGAACCCGTAAGTTTAATGATGTATGTTTGGGGTGTGAATGGTGTCAGGGGATTAAACTATTTTTTTTTTAAATTTATAATTAATCATAGCATTTATGTAACATAGCTAATTAGATTAATTAGTTTTCACTAAAATATTAATTTTTAAATCATTAATTCAAAATAGACTCAAATAAGTTTAAAATTCACCTCATTAATTTAGATTTTTTTTCGAACTCTTTAAAAAACATTCCTGTTGGTAATTTAATTAATTTGATAGCCTCTTTATAAAAAAAAATTTTTTTACATCGAAATTTCATTTTTTGAGTAATTAAAATGTAAGTAAATTTATTGAAATAAGCTTTTTTACTTTTGAATCAAAATGTTTCAATTTGATTTTTCCTACTTGTTTCAATCAACATGAGTTTTACTTTTTTTTAGTCAGTATCAGTAATATAAAAAATTACTTTCTTCCAAATTAAAATTTTTTTCCTGTTTCAATAGTAGAAATTTTATCAAAATTGAAAAAAAAAAAACTAATTATGAATAAGTAAATATTGCTAGGTGACTTTTTCCATGCAGTGTATTTAAAAGGTGCTTAATCTTCTCTTCTCGAAAATGTGTTTTTTTTTATCCATGTTAACTGTCGCCACAGATTATACAAAAGGATGCTTTTCATATTGTTCTATTCAACGTTTTCACAATTCATCCAACTACAATTCCTTTTGACGTACCGTTGGTCCAACGCTTATGAATGCGCCAATAATTTTACATGTTTGATGAAGTATATGAGAGTCCGCACGTGTATCTACTGACCTGAGTTCGGTGGGATTCTTGTACTCTCATGTGATGTATTTTGCACGATATACTCAATTGATAGCTTCAGTTTCCACCCTCTGATCATTTTATAATGGCTAATATAATCAAGAAAAGAGTCTTCTTTGTCAAAACAAATTTTTTTATTATAATTAAGGTAAGTCTTTTTGAAATTTTTTTTTGCCTTATGTTAAAGTACATAGTGCATAAAAATATTTTTTGAGTACTTGAAAAGTGCTTATTTTATGTTGAAAGATTTTGCTACGCACCCTGTAAAAATAAATTTAGGGCAATATTTGTTTTTAACAAAATTTTAAAAACTTGGTGAATTTTTTAAAATTTCTTGATCTTGAGCAGTTAACAAATAAGCCTTTCGAAGATGCTGTTATTATTAAAGTAAAAAATATATTGTCTTTATAGAATTGTCTCCATCTGATATATGTCGCATTTATGTCATAAGCTGCTAATTTTTCTAAAATCGCTAATTCGTATTGAGCAAAAATGATTCAAGTACGTTCCTTTTTAAAAAAGTATTTGAACCTAAAGGAAATTGAAAATAAATTTCTGTGAGCTATTTTTGTCCGTAAGAAATTTCTCTTATTGCATTAATTTAATTTAATCCAAATAAAGAAATACTAACTTATAGACTTTAAGAAAACTAATAATAACGAATCTAGAGTGTTTATTTATGAAAGCTTTCAAATTATGACTTTATTTTAGTAAAAAATATATAAATGAATATCAAATTTGTAGGAGTAAATAATCTAGGGACGCAGGATTTCCACTCCACAGGGGAAAACCTGGAATATACAAGGAATTTTAAAATCACCTAAAATAACAGGGAAAATGCAATGAATTTTAAGTTTTTCCTTACAAACTGAGAAAATACAGAGAATTTTATTTCTTACTTTCATATATTAAGAGTGGTGACCACTCAAAGCTCAATATATGGGTTTTTTTAAAAATGATATTTCAGCTATACTAAACTATTTCATTTACTGTAGCATTATTTGTTTAAAATATGTTCAGCTGTTTTCCTTAAATTTTTTAGCAATTAAAACTACTACAGCTAGACTAATAATAGGGCACTCAATAGCTTCCTCTGTTTCATTATTGTGTACAAGGAAAACACAGGGAATTTTTTTTCTCCAGATTTGAGCCATGATAGACTGATTAAATACGCGTGCGTAGCAGTGCCTATAATTAATGGGTGTAAGAATTTCTTTGTAGGAAACTGAAGAATAAATAAATAAAATAAATATTATGCAAACAGTTTCTTTTAACTGCTTTTACTTTCGATAATTTATGTGAAAAAACATGTTTCCCCCATTGTTAATTCCCGAATAGACTATTTCATAAAATAAAATGTTTCAAGATAATGTCAAATTGCCTAAAAATTGAAAAGAAAAAAAAACTTGGTACAGAGATTTTGGTTTTCGTTTGCATCTTTTTGTAATAGTTGTTATACATGAGAAAGAAAGGACTTGTTTTTGTTTCCTATTTATATGAAAGCATGATGTTTAAATGCTGTTGCCCTTAAAGAGAGTGAAAAACAAAGTTTTTAACGTAAGACATTCATAGCGGCTTGTAATGTGTCTACACCAAAAAATTTAAAAGTCCAGATGATTATTAAAAACGATAAGAGTACGGTTTCATAAAACAAGACGTATTAGCTAAATAGATTCTCCTGCTTTCTATTGGCATTCTAATTTTCAATTTTGTATCACAAAAATATTCGCCAAACTTTGTTAATTCATAATTGCAATCAATTATTTGATTCTAAATTTCGTTTCTCAAATTACTTTTAATAAATGTTACCCATTCTTAATAAATGAAAAAGTACTTCATAAATTTATTTTTTTAAACTTTTGGTAGTTTAATATTTTTGAATGTATTTCAACCATTTAAATTATTTTAAAACAATTTAAATTTCATTTTATTTTGAAAACTGGTATAATCATGCTATATTTTAGTTATTTCTGGAAAAAAAAACATTAGATGAAAGTTACATCACTACGTATTTAATTACTAATTCTTCATTTTATTTACGAGCTAAGAGTGTCTCTTTAAAGCATTATAATGGCATGTAAACTCTATTAAAAATGCATTCATATAATGCCCAATAATACGCTGCAAATCTTGGCAAAATAAAGTATGGCAGGCTCTTTATTTGACACTGATTTTCAAATTATATGAAGTTGGACATTGAATGAATGGTTCTTTTGAACTTAATAAAATTTTCTATTCAGTTGCGTCAAACTTTAAATATGAGAACAGCGACTGTGTTAAGGTTAAGTACCGTTATAATTTAGCATTCATATTTATAAGAGTATTCTAAGATATATTTCTAATATTTCACTGTATGTTGAAGAATCGTATTGACAAACTGTTACGAAGGCAAATATAAAACTTAAACTATTATTTTAACCACACACATTTGTGAGTTAATAAAAATTCAGAATATATTTCAGTACATCTTAAAATTCTTTTCAAAAATAGTAATGTAAATTAACACATTCATTTTAATTGAAAAATAAAATAATGCATTGCATTGCATTAGAAAGAAAATGAGCTGAATTAAACAAAAAAAAGTTACACTCAATAAAAAGAAAAAAACTTAATTTTTATTTAATAATATAATGCTTTGTTATCCCCTCCTTTTAAAAAAAACTTTATTTGGAGGACTATCCTTTAAATAATGTATCTCTTTATCAATTTTATTACAAAAATTCTTAAGCGAAAGACCTTATCGATGAATGTGATAATTTCATAAAAAATGAACTAGAATTTTTAAAATTATTTTTTCTTTACCTAAATTTTAAACTTTTTTCTGAATTTTTTTTTATTCAGCTTCAAGGAGATAAATTCTCTATACACTGCATATTTTTACAAAAAAAAGAAAAAAAAAATGACTTGCAAACAAATTAGAAAAGCATATAGCCTTATTTTTAAATATTGTGATGATATTTTACTCTGATATTTTTAAGAGCACAAAATGTAAATTGTTTTTATTGTGCATATTTTTAAAATGTTTCTTTATATGATACATTTACCATTTCTGCTATCCTTAAGAATGATTAGTGTAACTTAATTACTCAATTAATCCTTAAGAATGACTAGTGTAATCCTGTCTCGAACTATAGTGACAAGTTTGACGGAGAAATATGAAAGTATCATTGACTATTGGTCTTCGATTTTGAACGTTTTGTGAAAGTGAGAAGGAAAATAAAATCGCAAATTTTTTTAACAGTGATCTCTCCTACAAATTTGAAAGAGCCAACCAAATCATTAGCACCATAAGTAGTTAGACAAAGAGTAAAGAATATGGCACTGAACCATAGAGATACTGCTGGCGATGACCTTCTTACTTTCTCAGAAATAGCAACCCAGATTAGGCAAGATATTGTTTCCTGTTGGAAGAAAGCTCCTGTGCATGACTAGTATGGGGGAGACCGGTCTGGTCTTGCTCTGATCAGGGCAAGCAATGAACGTGCCCAAACGGTACTTGCCAGACTTAGAAGCGGACACACTCGATGCCAACGTCACGTTGCAGGCCTTAAAGTCTACCCAGCCTGCCCTAAGTGCAATGTGAACCAGTCTCCTCCTGCCTACATCCTATTGTGTATTGGCTGCTAGAAGATCCACCTGGTCTCCAACCCTGCTGCAATAGTACATGGCTTTGGGAACTTTTTGGATGAGTTCATGGACTTGATCTAATGCTTCTGTTGGTCAAGTGGGCATAAGCAACAACAACAACAACAGAATATGGCACTAAAGAAAAGGGTAGTTCAGCCGTAAGGTAGCTGTACAATGGAGAAAAATATCACAGTGATCTTAAATGGAAAAAGTGGCCATGAATATACAGATTGTGGCCATGATTAGAAAAACCTTGCCCTCTTCTAGGATGTAGTGCAAAGACTCTAATTGGACGACCAGCCATTAGCTGGCAGTACAGTGTAGAAAGAGATATTTGTACGGAAGAGCTGTGGCCATGAATGGACAGATCTGGAAAAGCCTGGCTCTCTTCTAGGATGTAGTGCAAAGACTCTAGTTGGACGACCAGCCATTAGATGGTTGTACAGTGTAGAAAGAGATATTTGTATGGAAGAGCTGTGGCCATGAATGGACAGATATGGAAAAGCCTGGCTCCATTCTTGGCTGTGGTGTCAAAGACTCTAATTGGACGACCAGTCATTAGATGATTGTACAGTGTAGAAAGAGATATTTGTATGGAAGAGCTGTGGCCATGAATGGACAGATATGGAAAAGCCTGGCTCTCTTCTAGAATGTAGTGCAAAGACTCTAATTGGACGACCAGCCATTAGCTGGCTGTACAGTGTAGAAAGAGATATTTGTACGGAAGAGCTGTGGCCATGAATGGACAGATCTGGAAAAGCCTGGCTCTCTTCTAGGATGTAGTGCAAAGACTCTAATTGGACGACCAGCCATTAGATGGTTGTTCAGTGTAGAAAGAGATATTTGTACGGAAGAGCTGTGGCCATGAATGGACAGATATGGAAAAGCCTGGCTCCATTCTTGGCTGTGGTGTCAAAGACTCTAATTGGACGACCAGTCATTAGATGGTTGTACAGTGTAGAAAGAGATATTTGTACGGAAGAGCTGTGGCCATGAATGGACAGATCTGGAAAAGCATGGCTCTCTTCTAGGATGTAGTGCAAAGACTCTAATTGGACGACCAGTCATTAGATGGTTGTACAGTGTAGAAAGAGATATTTGTATGGAAGAGCTGTGGCCATGAATGGACAGATCTGGAAAAGCCTGGCTCTCTTCTAGGATGTAGTGCAAAGACTCTAATTGGACGACCAGCCATTAGATGGTTGTTCAGTGTAGAAAGAGATATTTGTACGGAAGAGCTGTGGCCATGAATGGACAGATATGGAAAAGCCTGGCTCCATTCTTGGCTGTGGTGTCAAAGACTCTAATTGGACGACCAGCCATTAGATGGTTGCACAGTGTAGAAAGAGATATTTGTACGGAAGAGCTGTGGCTATGAATGGACAGATATGGAAAAGCCTGGCTCTCTTCTTGGCTGTGGTGTCAAAGACTCTAATTGGACGACCAGCCATTAGATGGTTGTACAGTGTAGAAAGAGATATTTGTATGGAAGAGCTGTGGCCATGAATGGACAGATATGGAAAAGCCTGGCTCTCTTCTAGGATGTAGTGCAAAGACTCTAATTGGACGACCAGCCATTAGATGGTTGTATGGAAGAGCTGTGGCCATGAATGGACAGATATGGAAAAGCCTTGCCCTCTTCTTGGCTGTGGTGTCAAAGAAAGAAAAAATAATCTTGTGTAACTCTTTAATTCTTTTTCGATTGCCATTTCGAAGTTTCACGAAATAGCCAAGGTTCATTCCTGTAGAATAAAGATTTTGAACTTGAGAGGACCAGGAGAACCACTGACCTCTTATGGGTTCTGATCCATGTAGAGTAATATGAAGGATATCTGAGTAATATAAAGGATGACAAAATCGCGAAGACGCAACAAAGGTGCTGAATAAAATCCTTGACTCGGTCTGTTGGAGTTACTGACTTTGATTGGCAAGGCTTCTCACATTATATTGAATTGGAGCGTCCCCAGAGGAAAGAGACCATTATTTCCTGGAATTTTTATTTCCATGAACTTAATAACAATTCTATGAACTCTTTGACTTTTATATTTCTTCGTTATTTTATATCTCGAATTTTTAAACTTCTATTGATAGATAGAAATTTATTGTTTTATTGTACAGCTACTCAATATGAATTTATACTTTGTATTACATATTCTTTGTTAAATAGAATAAACAGTTTGCATAAAAAATTTAAAAAAAAGAAAAGACTGAAAAAAAGAAAAGAAAGAAAAGAAGAAAAAGAAGTTTAAAAAAAAAAAAAAAAAAAAAAAAAAGTTGAAAAAAAAAAAAAAAAAAAAAGAAAAAGTTTAAAAAAATTATGGAAACAAAATTTAAAAAATTGAAAAAAAAAATGATGCAAACTGAATATAATTGTTTTTCTTTTCATAAATCTGTTACTAATTAATTATATTTCATAATACCTGAAAGTTTCTCATTGTTCAGTTGTTTTGTATGTATAAGTTCAAATGTTTTCAGAAAATTTTTTTGTTTGCAAGTCATTGATAGCATTGTCATTTTTTTTACTCTCAATTTAAATGCATTTATTCAAATTGAAATCAAATGCATTTATTTAATTAATTTAACTCATATAAAATATAAGAAAAACATGTTCATAGGTTGTTAGAAAATAATTAATAAAAAAACTTTTACATAAGAAGAGAGAAATAAGGAATAAAAAAAACTTTTTTCATTTCCATTATCATTAAATTGTGAATTTTAATTTCTATAAACGTTCAATTTTTTCATCATAAAAAATATAAATTATTTTATATATCTTCAACTTTAAATATTACAAATAAACATATTGAAATTTATTTTATTTTATTACTAATTATTGTAGTGATTAATTGAAATATTAATTACGAAAATTATTATCTAATTAATTAAAAAAAATTACAAATTTTCAGAATTTTTTCTTGCTGAATCATGAATTTCCAATTTATCATATTAAATCTCTTAAACTTGTACTGAAATATATTCTTGGAAAAATATATTTTAACATATAAAGTTTAGGTACGTGAATGCTAAAAAAAATGTTTATGGATCGTATACGATCTATAAATAGACAAAAAATTATACAAATTATTAAAAGAGTAATTACTAATGTAATTGCTGTAAAAGCTTTTAACTTTCATTGTTAAGTTTAGAAAATAAGTACTTAACCTTTTGAAATTTAATTGTTTGCTTTTTCTAAAAAATGTTCAACTTCAAAGTTTGGAAATTAATGTCTAGCATTCATTAAAACGTATTAGGAAAATTCAGTAATTAAATTATGTTGAATTTTAATTATTCTAAAACTAAAATACTTGTCAAATATTAAAATTTGTTATAATTTTGTTTTTTTGCTTTTTTTTTTTGTGCATTTTATAAGTGTTTATGAAGGCGTCTTCACAGGTATCATATTAACTTGTATATGTTAACATCATACCTGTAATAAATTTTGATTTTTATAAGTATGGTTTTGGTTGAAATACGAAATAAAAATATTAAATTCTTCATGCATAATTTAAATTCTTGGAATCCAATAGTTGTTCTATCATTGATTTGAATCAGACTGCAGTAAACAGTCATTAAGTTGAATTGATTCCAGTAAAACTATTATTTTGATATTGAACTTTATTTATTTACTCTACTTATGAATCAAATATTTGATTGTGAAAGTGAAAATAGATCAAGAGTATTTCTCATGGCTAAGATAATAATATCCTATTCAATAACGCAAGCCAGTTACGTTGAAGAAAAAGAAAATACTTAAGTGGCAATTTTTTTCTGGACTCAAGATTTTGAATAAAAGATAGATAGCGTCGTAAATCTTTGACTAAGAATTTTTACGAGTTTTAAATTTTTTGTGATAAATTTTTGTTCTAGTGCATAGCATTTATCAAACGCATCACTCATTTTTTCTAATTCAAGTGGCCATGTTCTATATGCTCATATAAAATATTCTTCATCTATCCTTACTTCTATACTTACTTCTTTTTGAGCTATTAGATAATCTTCTAGGGATAGATAACCTTGTAATTTAAACAAATGGAAAAACAATTTGGAAACAAATTTTTTTACATAAAACAAATAATTATGAAGTATGATTTATGCATCCAAAATAAGCATCCACGATTTAAGCATCCAAACTTTTACTAAGGTAAAAGAAATCAATTCAGTATCGAAGGATAATTTCTTTCAGGAGAAATATCCTTTCAAAGTAAATAAAAGCTATATTTCAGCTAAATGAAATATTAATAAATATTGTAACTAGCAAAACATCTAATGAATCTAATTTGTAGAATATTTCAATGCTAAAATCATCACACGGAGAAAGATTTTCAAATGTAAGTCGAATAAGCCACTTAAAAGTTAAGGTTAAAATTTTTGCAAATTAAAAGAAGATTTTGGAAACATAAATATTGAGATCCCAATCTTTTGTTAACTAATCCTTCTCAACGCGTTGTTAACAGAGAATGTTAAACATCCTTCATTTGGATTTATTATTGATAATTTCATTTTGAAAACTTCTTTTTTTTCGAAAGAAAACTTCTTTTTTTTTCAATTTTTCACATTGAAAAAAGTAACGAATCAGTATTTCTTGAAGAGCTGTGTATCAAACCCAATGTTGTTAATCTTAGTTCATTTAATCCTTTATACAGGGTATCTGAGCTCCTGGAATGTCATAAATTTCGGCATTGAACAAAATTTGTCAGGAAATGTCATTATTTTAACTATTTTTTTTTTTTTAAATAATAATGGATAGTCATGTATTTCGGTCGCGGAAAAATCTAATTTTTAAAATGGAATTCCCCCCCTCCTCTATTTTATGGTGTTCCGAATATCTGAATTTGTAGCCAAATCCCCACTCACAGTCCTAGTTTATTAAAATATAAAATGTTTTTATCATGTTCTTTAAAAAGTATGGTGTTATTTCAAAAAATGAAAGAAAAAACATTATTTCTAGAAATAATTATCTTTTAAACTTCTGTGATTTCAGAATTTTTGTAATTTTTTATTTTATTTTATCAATTTAAAGTTCTGGCTGAAGCAAGCCTATAATTTGCGAATTTGTTTTATTCCGAAATGAGAACAGAAAAAATCAGGAGTATTTATTTCCCTTCTCATGAACTAAAAAAGAATATAATTCTGCAGAAAAAAAAACCTTCCTTATTATAAATACTTAATTTCTTTTAAAATCTCTCTTGATTCTAAGAATTTATTGTTTACGTTCAATACACAATTTGAAAAAGAGAATCTGAATTTCTAACAATATTATTTATTTTATTTAAGTAAATATCTAAATATTTGTTTCTAATATTTGATAATTTCTATGTAAAATGTCCAGCTATGTTTTTTAATAATATAAAACTCAACAAGTTTAATATCTTCTGATGAACATGTATTATTTTTTTTTCTGCGATGGAGACAATTTCATTTTGTTTAGAAATTATATGAATTACATTTTGTTATGGTTATTAAACAAAAACTAGAGCATTGATTCCAAGTAATCAATTTGCTTTAATCATTTTATTATGAAGCTTCAAAGCTTCAGTTTTGCTAAATTTTTAATTTAATACTTATATCTAAATGAATTTTTTTTAAATAAATTCAATAGTAATATTGTTCATTACAGGGTGCGTAGCGTTTTTAAAAAGTGCCTGTAGGTGCTTATTTTCGATTTTCGTTTTTTAAAAGCCCTTGCAGGAGTTTTTAAAAAGTGCTTTTTTTTTTACAAGTACTTTATTATCGCTATAAGAAAATGAGATTTTTTTTACCATGTTGATTTTTACCACGCATTAGGCAAAAAGACATTGTCCTATTCAACGTTTTCACCATTAGTTAAACCCTAATTTATTTCGGAGTACTGTCTGTCAGTAGTGTATGAAAACACAATTCGTTTTACTTGTTTGATGAAATACCTGCGAGTCCGCATTTGCCTATACTGAGTTGGATTCAGTGAGAAGGATTTTTGACCTCTCATGCAACTGCATTTTGCCACAGATTCTCAAACTTCCATTTTTCGCCCTTATTCGGAATTAAAACCAAAAAATCTCTTGAGTTTCTGTTGATTACGGGAACCAACTAAACATTGTCAAATTTGTTTTTTTCTCTAATTGCGTCAGAATAGCGTTATTTCTCTAGTTTATTTCATCGTTGGTGGACGAGACATTGTCTTTTTCACTGGCAAGCAAATGAAACCAGATAAAACTACCAATTGTTAAAAATTTGCCAGCCTTGTCTAATTATAATATTTTTTTAAAGTGCTCAAATTTTTTTGAGTGCTTGATAAGATCTTAAGAGGTACTTATGTTTTGTTGAAGAATTTGGCTATGCACCTTGGTAACGAATTAAAATTTAAATTATTGATTTTTGGGCTATTTGGAGTTCTTAGAGTACATTTATTTTCCTATTTATATTTGCAGGGTTGCCACAGGTGACTAAAATACGACTATATGCAACTGTTTTCAATCTGAGGCAACTTTTTTTTTCTCTTAAAAAGTTTAATAAAGCAACTATTTTCAGGAAAAGACGGAGATTTGGGAGACTTTTCTGCGCTCCTAATGATTTTTTTTAAGCATAAATTAGGTTGATAACCCTGAACAAAACGAATTTTTTTTCTTAAAAAAAAAAATAAAAAATTTTGAAAATTTTAAATTGCAAATTTGAGTTATCACTTTTTAATGCTCTCAATTTGAACAGATTCCATAGTTAGTCTATTTTGTAACTCGATCACCTTTTCAATGGTTATTGCTACAAAATTCTGCTGGATTAGAAAAAAAAAAAAAAAAATTAAAAAATAAAAAATTAAAATAAAAAAAAAAATTTAATGCGAATGTTGGATGTGTGTTTTTCAAATTTGAAAAATCACTTTTCACATATGTACATATATTTGCTAAATCAATTATTGATAAAAGGGAAAATTATTTAGAAAAAGTATGTTTTTTTAAATAAAGTATTTTTTGATGGAATTCTAGTAATTGAAATATTTAATTTTCCTTAAATATACAAATTTTTTTTAATTAAAAAATTATTGCTAGAACAATAACCCTTATAGAAGAATTTTCATATTTGGAACAAACTTGACTAAATGGATCAGGTTATATGACAACCAAGTCATTTATTAAAATTTTACTAATATTATTGAAAAAATTTTGTTCTTATTTAGGCAACTATTTTCATGCATTAGGCTACTAAGAACTATTTTGTTCATTTTTTTTTCTGTGGCAACCCTGTGTTTGTTGTAAATATATTTCTCATTGATAATTTGTATTTTTTAAGTAATTTGTATATATATTTCATTAAAGATTTAAATCTGCAGATTAACTTTATGGTATTCAAGCAACTTTTCCAAAATGATTTTCTGATAAATATTGAGCATGAATTAAGTAAATAATGAGAATTTCATGAAATTCTTCTCTCTAATCTATGTTTAACTTCAAAATAAATATTGTGTGTTTTGAAGAATAGATATTGGTGTAATAGATAATGTTTAGTCATCAATATCGTAGTAGACAGTGAATATTAAGGATTCACAGATGTGAAGTTGACCTCTATGCAGAAATGGATATTATACTCATTATTAAATATAGAGTTTGCAATTAAAATTTCGAGGATTTTCAATTCAATACAAATGTTCAATTCAATTAAATCTCAATTTAAATTTGTTCGATTGATCAAAACCAGCAGGAATGAATCTTTACTTTTAATAAATATGATATAAGGAAATGAAATGTTTTTTCTGAAAAAAAGTTGCTTAAAAACTTGTACTTTGAATGCATGCATACTCCATGCAACGAGTACTGTAAGATTAGTGCTGTACAACACCGAAAAGTAAATACACCTGGTAAAAAAAATAAAGAGAGTTAGTCAACATTACAGTAAGTCTCTTAATCGCCACCCTAATTAGTTGATAATTTTGAAATTTCTAACGGATAACGGAAAATTCACAAATTATAGTATAATATTTGGAATAACTACAGGTTAGTTAATGGCTAGGGTGGGTTAAATCCACCCTAAAAATTCCTTGACTAACCCTGGAAAAGTTTGATTTCAAAAATTTTATCTTTATATAATTTTTAGAAGAAAATAAATCTCTTCTAGCCCATCTAAGAAAATCTCAATTTTCCCCTTTACCACTAGTGACTCCTTTCTTATTTCCACAGAAGATTTTTTTTTTCTCGCATGTTTATTCCCGGAGCTGGGAATGAAAGCTAAAGCATGCATTGCAAATTTAAAATTATCTTCATATTCTCCACTTTCAAACAAGCAGTTTGGTTTTAACCTCGAAAATTTGCATTTTCCTAGAATTTACATCTTTTCATTGTTTTCGTCCCAGAATCCATAGTGTGGATTTTTTATTTGCTTTAAATCTCGTTTTTTGGGCTTAAAAGTTTTTCTTAAACTACATTTAAAATCTTTTTATTTAAATTAATATCATAAAAATGGATTTTACATTACCAGTCGTCAATCTCGGAACTGCTTTCGTAGCTCAGCTTGCTTTCCTTTGTTAAGTGCCTTAGAATTTATTCTTCCATATTTTGATATTATTACGACGCTACTACCGATAAAGAGACTTAAACTCAAGACGTTAGATTGAATTGATAAGGGTTCATAAATATGCGTGACTCTACAATTTATCTGCTCCTAAATTAGGTTGAATTTTAAATAAAGTTTATGTTCAAAAGAAAGATTCCGTAGCTGCAAAAGATTATATTTCTATTTCCTATAAATTACAATTATAAAAAATTTTTTTTTAAAGAAATAATCAGTTTTGGCGTATATTAATATCATTAACTAATTTTCTCTTATTTAAAGTATATTGAATGTTACGCTCCCTGCTCGCTATCACTAATCAACAGCTCGAGCAACTTATGTTAAGAAATTTAAAACAAAAATATTATAATCAAGCGTTTAGCAACTAAACATTGAAATTCACCTAAAAAAAGGACTATTTTGATATCTTGTTCATTTATTTATTCTTTTACTTTTTTTGGTTTAACTTTAAATTTAAAGTTTAAATTTTTAAAAGGCTGGGATAGCCTGGCTGGTAGGGTCTTGTCCAAGAGGATTAAATGTGATTGCATCATTTGTCCAGTTTGCATAAAAAATTTAAAAAGAAAAGATTGAAAAAAAGTTTTTTTAAAAAAATAAATAAAAAGACTAACTGTAGAAAAATTTTTTATAGTGAAATATATTTTTATTTTATTATTAATTATTATTGTTATGATTAATTGCAATATTAATTACGTAAATCATCATTATTGTCTAATTAATTAAAAATAAGAAGGAGAAGTTATAAAATGATTTTTACTACCATATTAAAGGCTGATTTCCCATGCCGCTTATAGGTTCGCTAAATTCATTTGACGTCTGAAATTTATTCATTTAATATTTTGTTCATTTTATATCTACTTATAAAAAAAATTAATTACAAATTTTCATAAATTTTTTGCTGAACTATGAGTTTCCAATTTATCATTTTAAATCACAAAAACTTGTACTGAAATATATTCTCTGAAAAACATATTTTAACATATAAAGTTTAGGTACGTGAATGCTAAAAAAAATGTTCATGGATCGTATACGATCTATAAATAAGAAAATGTATACAAATTAGTAAAATTTTTGAATAAATTTAATAAATTTAAATTTCGTTTGGTCGTGAAAATATAAATAAATGACTTATAGAAGTATTTAATAATGTAATTGCTATAAAAGCTTTTAACTTTCATGGTTTTGTTTAAAAAATGAGTACTTAACCTTTTTAAATTTAATTGTTTGCTTTTTTCTAAAAAATATTCAATTTCAAAGTTTGAAAATTAACGACTAAGATTCATTGAAATGTATTAGAAAAATTTAGTAATTACATTATATTGAATTTAAATTATCTAAAACTAAAATACTCGTCAGATATTTTTATTTTTTATTTTTTATTTTTTGATAAGTGTTTGAAAATTATGAAGTCGTTTTCATAGGTATCATATTAACTTGTATATGTTTTGAATAAATTTTTATTTATATTAGTATGGTTTTGGTTGAAATACAAAATATTAAATTCTATATGCAAAAATGAAATTCTTGGAATCTACATTCCGATAGTTATTTTATCATTGATTTGAATCAGACTACAGTAAACGCTGATTCCAGTAAAACGATTATTTTGATATTAAACTTGTTTATTTACTCTACTTATGAATCAAATTTTTGTTCCTGTAAGCGAAAATTGATCACGAGTAGTTCTCATGGCTAAGATAATAATATCCGATCCAATAACGCAAGTCAGTTATGTTGAAGAAAATACTTATGTGGCAATTTCCATCATTTGGAAATTCATTTTGGAAATCAAAGAAAACTTCTTTTTTTCGATTGTTACATTAAAAAAAAGGAACGAATCAATATTTCTTGAAGAGCTGTGTATCAAACCAAATGATGTTAAATTTAGTTAATTAAATCATTTATACGGGGTATCTGCGCACCTGGAAAGTGATGAGAAATCATGATAAGTCGGTATTGAACAAAATTTTTCATGATTTTAACTATTTAACTATTTTTAAAAATAAAAAAATCATGGAAAGTCATGGATTTAGTTCTCTGAAAAAAAATTTTCTCTCGCGGAATTTAGTTCTCTCGCGGAAAAATCTAAGTTTTAAAATGGAATTTACCCCCCCCCCCCATTTCCTGGTGTTCCGAATGTATGAATTTGTAGCAAAATTCCTACTCAGAGTCATATTTTATTAAAATATAAAATGTTTTTATCATGTTCTTTAAAAATTATGGTCAGATTTACTTGTTAAAATCTTTTCTTTAAATAATGCTGATATTTTGCCCATTTAAACTATGAGATTTATGACCACTTATTTTTAATAATGCTACATTACAGCCTATTTCTTAATAATAATAAATAATATAATAATAATAACTTACTAATAATAAAAATCAGCCACAGATAGGATAGAAATTCATATAAATATAGGGTGGATGATTTTATTCCCAAATGAAATCTCCCTCTTCTGTTTCACCAATCGTTAATTTGATTTGGCAAAAGCCATACGGATATCTGGAAATTTTTTGTGATATAATTATGAAATTAATGCTAAGGCCTCTGAGCCTAATTTGAAACTCCCCACTCCTGATAAACATTGGAATGTTATCAAATTTTCGACGAAAAATATTACTCCGTGGGGAAAAATGATTTTGGTTACGTTGGATACTCTCAAAGATCTTAATAAACCGGGGTTTAACGTGAAACAAATAAACAGAATGAAGAAACAATTTTCTAGTGGAGATCTTATTCATATTTTTCTGTCACCCAATTACAATTAAGAATCCATTTATAAAATCTTGCTTTTTGGATATTAACTTTGAACATAATAGGGACAACTGAATGGTTGTCCAACGTTACAACTGTCAAAGATTTGGCCATTCGGCCAAAAAATATAGAATGTTATGTTTAAGTGATAGATTTTCATAAACAGATTCTAGGCCGGGATAGCATGGCTAATAGGGCACTGGGACCATGTCTAAGAGTTCGTGAATTTGTTCCCCGGTGGCCTAAGACTCCACGTGCAGTAAATTGTGACTGATGCACGTTAAATCTGTCGAGTCGCAAAGTCCTCCATGTTCCCATAACAAATCAAAACCTCTGGGGGTACTGGATTGGAGATTAATCGTTCTCTGTTTCAGATCAAAATCACGATTTGTGGATGACTGAATGAGTCCGCCCTATAAACGGGTGTGACGTATGGATGTGACAGAAGTCGAATTCTTGGCCATAGATGGATGGCATCACTGGAAAAAGAGAACAATCGCTCCTTAACAGGCATACGAGAGGGAGAAATATTTTACTTACTTGTTCCATTAAATACTCAAGAAAACTTCTCTTTTCTGCAAATGTAGGTTTTTATGCTTACATATCTTAAGTCTATTCTTGTCAATTTAATTAAAATTTCTGGTTATTAAGACCAATATTTCTGGTTATTAAGACCAAACACTTTTTAAAATGCGATCGATGAAGGATACTTTTTAGAATACTACACACGACCTTCAAATCCGCGTTTTAAGAACACAAGTTTTAGAATAAGTAAAGGGACAAACTCACATTCGTTGAGAATTCAACCTCATTTGCGTTACACGTTGAAGAAAAGCACGAAAATCTATCTTGGTAAAGCTGATACAAAGTGTATGAAATTCGTTATCTGTCTACCACTGAGACTTTATCAGAGTGATCAGGACTAGTGCCCATCATCTATCGATGTGATTTCATCATGGGTCGCCTCATAGAGATCCTTTATTCCCTGACTTATCCGGCAACGTTTTGAACTCGCTTGTCATTTTAGAGGAGTCACACAAAGAGATGAAATAATTACTTCCTGAAAGTAAAGGCATAAAAAAGAAGCACGTGCTTTCGCTGGTAAATTTAATTTTGTAACATTTATTTTTAGAACCAGCGTTGAACAGCCGACCAAAGTTTTGCATCGTTGGCTCAAAGTTCAACTCCTTAGCATTGTAATTTTGAGCCCAACGCAGAAGACTAGAGAGAACTCTTGGATCAAGCATTAGGATAAATCAACTTTCATGGCAGAATTTTCGTTGGCTTTTAGCCGCATTTGCGTTTTATGAAGAGGAATACGATGAAAATCATCCACCGTTACCCAGACGGGGATTCTGCTGTTTACCACTGCACTGTGATAGTGTATAGTCCGCCAGCCGCGATCACTGGGATTCGAATCTGAGTCAACGTATTATCATCAACTGATAAGCTGTATCTCCTGATTTACACATAGCTCCGAGCAAACTAATCATAACAAACAAACATCCATGCAAGCTTACCAGCTTTTTTCGTGCCATCCATAGTTTATGTCATCATTTGATTTCGCTAATTTAAGTATTTGTGAAAACATTTGTATTTATCGCAGTATAATTGCTTCTGACACTTTTAGCATTAAATTCTAAATACAATCAACCTGTTTTCTGATATGAGTAAAAGATTTTATTATATTAAATAAACTTTTCATAATGTTTAGTAAGTTAATCATGAGCTGTTCATCACCGGATGATTATGCAGGGTGTTTAATAAGGAACCATCTTTGCATATTTTTTTGGAAAACTTATCAAAAACAAAGTAAAAAGTTTGCACTTTTGTTTTAAAATGCAAAATAATAAAGCGAATCATATACACATACACTGCCGAAATCTAAAGAATCACCAGTGATGAAAATGAGACGTGTAGAGTTGTTTGACAACCTGATGAAGACTTCATGTATCATTCAAATGAAACTCGGTCACTAGTGTAAAGTAACGGTTTGATAACTCACAAATACTCACAAAAAACTTGTTGGTACATTTATCCCATTGCGACACTAGCCGCTCTATTCCATCTTGGAAGAAGCTATTAGGCTACTGTCGGATCCAGTCCTGGACCCAGTCACACACGTCGTCATCCGCGAATAGCTTGTTTTAGAGGTCCGAAAACATGAAAGTCCCCCGGTGAAAGGTCTGGCCTGTACGGTGGATGTTCCAGCGTTTCCCACTGAAACTCGTTGTTCCTGCTTACGCGCCTGCTTGTTCCTTAGTGGACGATAACTTGCTTGACCACCTTCTCTTCAACGTGCCACAACACTGTCACTCTGCAACGTCGAACGTTGCTCGCGCGTCAGTCTCTCTACTAATGGATGGTGGCATCATGCAGTTGCGTACATAAAAAAATATTTAACTTTCTTAGTTTTTCTATATCACATTAAGTTTTTACATTTCAATAAAATATAAGAACTCAATATTGACATGAGAATATAAAAAAATGCTTGCTACGTCATAAAGAATTATTTTCTTTAAAAAGTAGCCAACTATTTCGCCGGGTTCAAATTTCAAGTAGATCTAGTTAACAAAATTTGTTTCAGACTTTTATTTGATCTCACGTGATGTCGAATATTGGCATTGTAGCTTTTCTGTGATGATTCATGCCAAATAAAGTAATCTCAAGTTATCATTTGTTACACTTAGAGATCAATAGATCAATTCTTCTTGGAATGAAACAATGCTCTTAACTATAAACCTTTTTACTATTTCTGTATTCATTTCAATTAATTTTTGTCAACTTCATTATACGTCTATTTGTTATTTGTAACTAATATGAATGTATTTTTCCATGTTAAAGCTAATATTAGAAATTATCGGAAAATGAACTTAAAATTAATGTATATATGAGCAATTGACTAATCATTTAACCATGATAAAAAAAACAAAAAAAAACAGAGATATATTTCAATTAATATATTAGTCCCGCAGTAGACTGATCGTTAAGACACGATTCTCAGCAGACGACCGATCACTGGTTGTGGTCAGTGTGCGGACCACTTAGATTAGTCTGTGTAGGTGCGGTATTGGACTGTTCCAACGTAAAGGTGCTCGGCTTAGCGTGCAGAGGATCCTCAGGGAATGCTTTCCAGACCGTACTACAAAAGAAGTATTTTAACAGGGTGCGTAGCGTTTTCAAAAAGTGTTTAAAGGTGATTATTTTCGTTTTTTAAAAGCCCTTTCATGTTTTTAAAAAGTGCTCCTTTTTCGAAAATGAGATTTTTTTTTCCTTTACCATATCAGCCCGTATTGGGCAAAAACGTGATTTTCACATTGTTCAATTCAACGTTCGTACAATTCATTCAACCACGTTATTCCATTTCGGCGTGCCGTCGGTGCGTAAAGTGTGACAACGCCAATCATGTTACATGTTTGATGAAGTACTTGGGGGTGACTGAGCTGAATTCGGTGAGATTCTTACACTCTTATGTGCAACTCTGCTGCATTCTCAATTTCAGGTTTCATTATCACCTCATCTGTAAAGGTAGAGGCATAGGAAAACGCATTGGGCGTTGTAATATGTCGTTCCCCGTCATACCTGTGGAGGCTTAGGGGAAGCCCATGTGTGCTGCAGGCAGTAAAGATTTCTTCTCATACTATTTCTTCCCCTTTATTAACCCCTTTGGATATTTTATTTCATGTTCTAATAGCATTCCAACTAATATCCCCTTTCCACTATAACGGCTGAAAGAGTCACGCTGGAGTGAGGACTGAATTACTGACGAAAGGATCATCTTCCATAAGGACAAAACTGTAAAGGCTGACAAATTATCTTATTTTAAGGAAAATGTATTATTTTACAGATTATCCTAGCTAATGTAAATAAAATGCATTGCGCGTGTGTGTGTTTCTTCCTTTATCCCTAACACATGAATTATGGTGATAAAGAATATTTTCACAAATATTTTATTTTTGGAAACAAAAACTGAAAATGTACAGTCCCTGTCTAAATTATTTGACGCATTATAAGATTCTATCCAAAATCTTAATTGTCAGGTGATACTAAGCATCATTATTGTTTTTACGTGACGTAAAACCGGTATGCAATTGTTTACGTTTGTGTAATAATTGATTAACATTGTAATGTAATACGTTAAAAATAAATACATATAGAAGGTAAGCAAATATCTGAATAAAGAGTCGTTACATGTATGTTTAAATAAATATACAAGTATTGCATATAAACTAGCGCAAAACATGTAATTATTATATAACTATAGTGCGTCAAATAATTCGGTCAATTTATTATAACATGCTATTATAACACCTGATATATAAATACAGAGTATTTATATAATATATCGATAAATTCTTCTAATTGTCTGATTTACATAAATCGTCAAATTTGACTATAAGATACACGAACGTAACCGGTTGCAGTCACGTAAAAACAATAAATCAGTAAAGTATCATCTGATAATTAAGGTTTTACAGTGCGTCTAATAATTTGGCCATGAACTGTGTTTTTAATTGGTTTATATTTACAAAAGTATCTCATTTTTGACTTACATTTTTTTGAGAAGATTGAAAATCTTCAATTTAAAACGTAGACACAAATTTTTACTCAAAATTTCAGCCAAAATTATAAAGTGAATTAATAAAAAGTCCTGTAACGCAAATGTAATATAAACGCGCAAAAGAAATTCAAACATGGAAAATAAAGCGAATTAGAATAAATATAACGAGTAATTACAATAAATGCGTAACAGCTACGCATAAAACCTAAAATATACTTCGTATAGAAATGCTTAAGAAAAATAAACGCGTAAAATAACTTTTATGAATAGTGAAAGTAACACGTAAAAATATAACACTTTCTAAAAGTGTAAGAAATTCATAGTGAAAGCTATAGTGAAAGTTTAAGATAAATGAAAAAGAATTGAACTACAATTTGCATAAATTTTCTATAACAGTCGTATAACAACTAATATAAGGAAATAGTTACAAGCATTAAAGTAACTCATAAAGACTGTTAAAGTTCAAAATATAAAGGTAAAAATGTTTAAAGGAAAGTAAACGAATAAAAGTAACGTGTAAAAAAATGTACCGGGTAAATAATTTTAACTTGAAAAATTTAAAAATGCTTAAATGTATAGTGTTTATTAGCGCGTAAATAGAAGCAAATGCGTAAGGAATTGTAATTCTTACAAATAACGCATTAACAAAGTATTTCGTATGTAATACTCTTAATAATGTAGTAAAGTAATACTTTCCTGATTCGTTGCTAAAATAAGCGTTTATTTTAATTGTTGAACTTAGAGTAGAAAACAGCAACGCATACAAATAACTCACATTAAACACTGTATACTCAATATCTTTTCATCAGTACTCGATCTCACACCTTTTGTTTTTGTTTTCAAACATTACACGTATTTTGTTTTATCCGTTTTTGAACCCGCAATCATCTGATTGGTGATCAAATCCACTCTTTGACCAATACTCAAACATATCGTTAAGTAGTTTCTTGAAACTACTCTCATTATTTCGGCATTCGAACCCACTATTACTTTATCGATATTAGATCAATAATCAATTGAACAATACTAGATTGCTGTGACCAATACTCGAACCCAATATCGTTTGAGAACATTTCAAACCTCATATTAATAACGACTGAACTTGTTATCATTCAATGCTCGAGCCAAAAAAATATCTTTTAAACAGTAAACGAACAGACTTTATCGTTCCATTAATTCTATTTTTATAGGAACACCCCATCAATTGATCTACACATGTTCTTACAATTACTTGATTGTTGCACGAATTTACTCTCTTTTTAATCGGTACTATAACTCACACAATTATGATCAGTACTTTCTTTAAAACGATCAATTTATTTTAAGTGTGAACCAAATGAATATAAATCCGAATTTTTATCCTTGTCTTTCCAAAACTTTTGTGTACCCTTTCTAAATTTTTCTCAATCCTGTGTACCACTTATAGAAAAATAAATGTTTTTTTTTTTTAAATATATTTATTTTTCTTTTTTGGTACAAAGTTTTGTAGATACAAACCAGAGATCCATATTCTATGTTAAAGATAAAAATTATACTTTAGAAAAAAAATCAAAATAAGTAGAATTTATTACAAAGGTTTACTATAAATAAATTGCAACAAAATTAAAAATTAAAACTGACTCTTGACAACACTAATTTATAACAGTTAACTCTGCAAAAAATAGCCAAAAGAATTCTAAATTTCCATGGCTAGCTTTGTTTTTAAATTAAATTTTATTGTATATAAATATTGCATGATATTTCACATATGAACGCGAACCCCCTCTAAACTGTTCCCGCACCCCTGGGTGTACGCGAACCAAGCTTTGGGAAACACTCCCCTAAACTATCAGCACAGGTAACGCTCAATTCAATCGTGATGCAAATATGATATGAATAGGACTGAGAAAATTCTTTTTGGCCTACTTTTAAAGTACACTATTGTCCAATTCAGTTATAAGCATTGTTCTCCCTTACTTTCTAATTAATATTAAATACTACATTTGAGAGGTTCCTTCGGCGGACACTTTAATGATTTTTAAAATTTTTTTAGTTCGTAATAGAACTTTCGTATTAATTTCAGGTCATTGCAGAGGTGTCAAAATTTCTAAAAATATATACATAAGCTGAACAATATTTATTAAACATCTTTAAAAAAAATTCTTATTTTGTCCGTGTCACCCAAGATTATTAGAACAGGTGTCGCTAAAAAACCAATAGTGACGCAATTATGATATGAGAAGGGGAAGGGAAATTCTTTTTGGCCTACTTTAAAATACACTATTGTCCAATTCAGTTATAAGCATTGTTCTACCTTACTTTATAATTAATATTAAATACTGCATTTGAGGAATTCATTCGGCGGACACTTTAATAATTTTTTGTATTTTTTTAGTTCGTAATAGAACTTTCGTATTAATTTCAGGTCATTGCAGAGGTGTCAAAATTTCTAAAAAAATATACACAAGCTGAACAATATTTATTAAACATATTTAAAAAAATTCTTATTTTGTCCGTGTCACCCAAGATTATTAGCGCAGGTGTCGCTAAAAACCAATAGTGACGAAATTATGATATGAGAAGGGGAAGGGAAATTCTTTTTGGCCTACTTCAAAATACACTATTGTCCATTTCAGTTATAAGCATTGTTCTCCCTTACTTTCTAATTAATATTAAATACTACATTTGAGAGGTTCCTTCGGCGGACACTTTAATGATTTTTAAAATTTTTTTAGTTCGTAATAGAACTTTCGTATTAATTTCAGGTCATTGCAGAGGTGTCAAAATTTCTAAAAATATATACATAAGCTGAACAATATTTATTAAACATCTTTAAAAAAAATTCTTATTTTGTCCGTGTCACCCAAGATTATTAGAACAGGTGTCGCTAAAAAACCAATAGTGACGCAATTATGATATGAGAAGGGGAAGGGAAATTCTTTTTGGCCTACTTTAAAATACACTATTGTCCAATTCAGTTATAAGCATTGTTCTACCTTACTTTATAATTAATATTAAATACTGCATTTGAGGAATTCATTCGGCGGACACTTTAATAATTTTTTGTATTTTTTTAGTTCGTAATAGAACTTTCGTATTAATTTCAGGTCATTGCAGAGGTGTCAAAATTTCTAAAAAAATATACACAAGCTGAACAATATTTATTAAACATATTTAAAAAAATTCTTATTTTGTCCGTGTCACCCAAGATTATTAGCGCAGGTGTCGCTAAAAACCAATAGTGACGAAATTATGATATGAGAAGGGGAAGGGAAATTCTTTTTGGCCTACTTCAAAATACACTATTGTCCATTTCAGTTATAAGCATTGTTCTCCCTTACTTTCTAATTAATATTAAATACTGCATTTGAGGAAGTCATTCGGCGGACACTTTAATGATTTTTAATATTTTTTTAGTTCGTAATAGAACTTTTGTATTAATTTCAGGTCATTGCAGAGGTGTCAAAATTTCTAAAAATATATACATAAGCTGAACAATATTTATTAAACATATTTAAAAAAATTCTTATTTTGTCCGCGTCTACCAAGATTAATAGCACAGGTGTGGCTAAAAACCAATAGTGACGAAATTATGATATGAGAAGGGGAAGGGAAATTCTTTTTGGCCTAGTTCAAAATACACTATTGTCCATTTCAGTTATAAACATTGTTCTCCCTTACTTTCAAATTAATATTAAATACTGCATTTGAGGAAGTCATTCGGCGGACACTTTAATGATTTTTAATATTTTTTTAGTTCGTAATAGAACTTTTGTATTAATTTCCGGTCATTGCAGAGGTGTCAAAATTTCTAAAAATATATACATAAACTGAACAATATTTATTAAACATATTTAAAAAAATTCTTATTTTGTCCGCGTCTACCAAGATTAATAGCACAGGTGTCGCAAAAAACCAATAGTGACGAAATTATGATATGAGAAGGGGAAGGGAAATTCTTTTTGGCCTACTTCAAAATACACTATTGTCCATTTCAGTTATAAGCATTGTTCTCCCTTACTTTCTAATTAATATTAAATACTGCATTTGAGGAAGTCATTCGGCGGACACTTTAATGATTTTTAATATTTTTTTAGTTCGTAATAGAACTTTTGTATTAATTTCAGGTCATTGCAGAGGTGTCAAAATTTCTAAAAATATATACATAAGCTGAACAATATTTATTAAACATATTTAAAAAAATTCTTATTTTGTCCGCGTCTACCAAGATTAATAGCACAGGTGTCGCAAAAAACCAATAGTGACGAAATTATGATATGAGAAGGGGAAGGGAAATTCTTTTTGGCCTACTTCAAAATACACTATTGTCCATTTCAGTTATGAGCATTGTTCTCCCTTACTTTCTAATTAATATTAAATACTGATTTTGAGGAAGTCATTCGGCGGACACTTTAATGATTTTTAATATTTTTTTAGTTCGTAATAGAACTTTTGTATTAATTTCAGGTCATTGCAGAGGTGTCAAAATTTCTAAAAATATATACATAAGCTGAACAATATTTATTAAACGTATTTAAAAAAATTCTTATTTTGTCCGAGTCTACCAAGATTAATAGCACAGGTGTCGCAAAAAACCAATAGTGACGAAATTATGATATGAGAAGGGGAAGGGAAATTCTTTCTGGCCTACTTCAAAATACACTATTGTCCATTTCAGTTATAAGCATTGTTCTCCCTTACTTTCTAATTATTATTAAATACTGCATTTGAGGAAGTCATTCGGCGGACACTTTAATGATTTTTAATATTTTTTTAGTTCGTAATAGAACTTTCGTATTAATTTCAGGTCATTGTAGATGTGTCAAAATTTCTAAAAATATATACATAAGCTGAACAATATTTATTAAACATATTTAAAAAAATTCTTATTTTGTCCGCGTCACCCAAGATTATTAGCACAGGTGTCGCTAAAAACCTATAGTGACGCAATTATGATATGAGAAGGGGAAGGGAAATTCTTTCTGGCCTACTTCAAAATACACTATTGTCCATTTCAGTTATAAGCATTGTTCTCCCTTACTTTCTTATTAATATTAAGTACTACATTTGAGAGGTTTATTCGGCGGACACTTTAATGATTTTTAATATTTTTTTAGTTCGTAATAGAACTTTTGTATTAATTTCAGGTCATTGCAGAGGTGTCAAAATTTCTAAAAATATATACATAAGCTGAACAATATTTATTAAACATATTTAAAAAAATTCTTATTTTGTCCGCGTCACCCAAGATTATTAGCACAGGTGTCGCTAAAAACCAATAGTGACGCAATTATGATATGAGAAGGGGAAGGGAAATTCTTTCTGGCCTACTTCAAAATACACTATTGTCCATTTCAGTTATAAGCATTGTTCTCCCTTACTTTCTTATTAATATTAAGTACTACATTTGAGAGGTTCATTCGGCGGACACTTTAATGAATTTTAATATTTTTTAAGTTCGTAATAGAACTTTCGTATTAATTTCAGGTTATTGCAGATGTGTCAAAATTTCTAAAAATATATACGTAAGCTGAACAATATTTATTAAACATATTTAAAAAAATTCTTATTTTGTCCGCGTCACCCAAGATTAATAGCACAGGTGTCGCTAAAAACCAATAGTGACGAAATTATGATATGAGAAGGGGAAGGGAAATTCTTTCTGGCCTACTTCAGAATACACTATTGCCCATTTCAGTTATAAGCATTGTTCTCCCTTACTTTCTAATTATTATTAAATACTGCATTTGAGGAAGTCATTCGGCGGACACTTTAATGATTTTTAATTTTTTTTAGTTCGTAATAGAACTTTCGTATTATTTTCAGGTCATTGCAGATGTGTCAAAATTTCTAAAAATATATACATAAGCTGAACAATATTTATTAAACATATTTAAAAAAATTCTTATTTTGTCCGCGTCACCCAAGATTATTAGCACAGGTGTCGCTAAAAATCAATAGTGACGCAATTATGATATGAGAAGAGGTAGGGAAATTCTTTCTGGCCTACTTCAAAATACACTATTGTCCATTTCAGTTATAAGCATTGTTCTCCCTTACTTTCTTATTAATATTAAATACTACATTTGAGAGGTTCATTCGGCGGACACTTTTATGATTTTTAATATTTTTTTAGTTCGTAATAGAACTTTCGTATTAATTTCAGGTTATTGCAGATGTGTCAAAATTTCAAAAAATATATACATAAGCTGAACAATATTTAATAAACATATTTAAAAAAATTCTTATTTTGTCCGCGTCACCCAAGATTAATAGCACAGGTGTCGCTAAAAACCATTAGTGACGAAATTATGATATGAGAAGGGGAAGGGAAATTCTTTTTGGCCTACTTCAAAATACACTATTGTCCATTTCAGTTATAAGCATTGTTCTCCCTTACTTTCTAATTAATATTAAATACTGATTTTGAGGAAGTCATTCGGCGGACACTTTAATGATTTTTAATATTTTTTTACTTCGTAATAGAACTTTTGTATTAATTTCAGGTCATTGCAGAGGTGTCAAAATTTCTAAAAATATATACATAAGCTGAACAATATTTATTAAACGTATTTAAAAAAATTCTTATTTTGTCCGCGTCTACCAAGATCAATAGCACAGGTGTCGCAAAAAACCAATAGTGACGAAATTATGATATGAGAAGGGGAAGGGAAATTCTTTTTGGCCTACTTCAAAATACACTATTGTCCATTTCAGTTATAAGCATTGTTCTCCCTTACTTTCTAATTAATATTAAATACTGATTTTGAGGAAGTCATTCGGCGGACACTTCAATGATTTTTAATATTTTTTTACTTCGTAATAGAACTTTTGTATTAATTTCAGGTCATTGCAGAGGTGTCAAAATTTCTAAAAATATATACATAAGCTGAACAATATTTATTAAACGTATTTAAAAAAATTCTTATTTTGTCCGCGTCTACCAAGATCAATAGCACAGGTGTCGCAAAAAACCAATAGTGACGAAATTATGATATGAGAAGGGGAAGGGAAATTCTTTCTGGCCTACTTCAAAATACACTATTGTCCATTTCAGTTATAAGCATTGTTCTCCCTTACTTTCTTATTAATATTAAGTACTACATTTGAGAGGTTCATTCGGCGGACACTTTAATGATTTTTAATATTTTTTTAGTTCGTAATAGAACTTTCGTATTAATTTCAGGTTATTGCAGATGTGTCAAAATTTCTAAAAATATATACATAAGCTGAACAATATTTATTAAACATATTTAAAAAAATTCTTATTTTGTCCGCGTCACCCAAGATTAATAGCACAGGTGTCGCTAAAAACCAATAGTGACGAAATTATGATATGAGAAGGGGAAGGGAAATTCTTTTTGGCCTACTTCAATATACACTATTGTCCATTTCAGTTATAAGCATTGTTCTCCCTTACTTTCTAATTAATATTAAATACTGCATTTGAGGAAGTCATTCGGCGGACACTTTAATGATTTTTAATGTTTTTTTAGTTCGTAATAGAACTTTTGTATTAATTTCAGGTCATTGGAGAGGTGTCAAAATTTCTAAAAATATATACATAAGCTGAACAATATTTATTAAACATCTTTAAAAAAATTCTTATTTTGTCCGAGTCTACCAAGATTAATAGCACAGGTGTCGCAAAAAACCAATAGTGACGAAATTATGATATGAGAAGGTGAAGGGTCTGGCCTACTTCAAAATACACTATTGTCCATTTCAGTTATAAGCATTGTTCTCCCTTACTTTCTAATTATTATTAAATACTGCATTTGAGGAAGTCATTCGGCGGACACTTTAATGATTTCTAATATTTTTTTAGTTCGTAATAGAACTTTCGTATTAATTTCAGGTCATTGCAGATGTGTCAAAATTTCTAAAAATATATACATAAGCTGAACAATATTTATTAAACATATTTAAAAAAATTCTTATTTTGTCCGCGTCACCCAAGATTATTAGCACAGGTGTCGCTAAAAACCAATAGTGACGCAATTATGATATGAGAAGGGGAAGGGAAATTCTTTCTGGCCTACTTCAAAATACACTATTGTCCATTTCAGTTATAAGCATTGTTCTCCCTTACTTTCTTATTAATATTAAGTACTACATTTGAGAGGTTCATTCGGCGGACACTTTAATGATTTTTAATATTTTTTTAGTTCGTAATAGAACTTTCGTATTAATTTCAGGTTATTGCAGATGTGTCAAAATTTCTAAAAATATATACATAAGCTGAGCAATATTTATTAAACATATTTAAAAAAATTCTTATTTTGTCCGCGTCACCCAAGATTAATAGCACAGGTGTCGCTAAAAACCAATAGTGACGAAATTATGATATGAGAAGGGGAAGGGAAATTCTTTCCGGCCTACTTCAAAATACACTATTGCCCATTTCAGTTATAAGCATTGTTCTCCCTTACTTTTTAATTATTATTAAATACTGCATTTGAGGAAGTCATTCGGCGGACACTTTAATGATTTTTAATTTTTTTTAGTTCGTAATAGAACTTTCGTATTAATTTCAGGTCATTGCAGATGTGTCAAAATTTCTAAAAATATATACATAAGCTGAACAATATTTATTAAACATATTTAAAAAAATTCTTATTTTGTCCGCGTCACCCAAGATTATTAGCACAGGTGTCGCTAAAAACCAATAGTGACGCAATTATGATATGAGAAGGGGAAGGGAAATTCTTTCTGGCCTACTTCAAAATACACTATTGTCCATTTCAGTTATAAGCATTGTTCTCCCTTACTTTCTTATTAATATTAAGTACTACATTTGAGAGGTTCATTCGGCGGACACTTTAATGATTTTTAATATTTTTTTAGTTCGTAATAGAACTTTCGTATTAATTTCAGGTTATTGCAGATGTGTCAAAATTTCTAAAAATATATACATAAGCTGAACAATATTTATTAAACATATTTAAAAAATTTCTTATTTTGTCCGCGTCACCCAAGATTAATAGCACAGGTGTCGCTAAAAACCAATAGTGACGAAATTATGATATGAGAAGGGGAAGGGAAATTCTTTTTGGCCTACTTCAATATACACTATTGTCCATTTCAGTTATAAGCATTGTTCTCCCTTACTTTCTAATTAATATTAAATACTGCATTTGAGGAAGTCATTCGGCGGACACTTTAATGATTTTTAATATTTTTTTAGTTCGTAATAGAACTTTTGTATTAATTTCAGGTCATTGGAGAGGTGTCAAAATTTCTAAAAATATATACATAAGCTGAACAATATTTATTAAACATCTTTAAAAAAATTCTAATTTCGTCCGCGTCACCCAAGAGTAATAGCACAGGTGTCGCTAAAAACCAATAGTGACGAAATTATGATATGAGAAGGGGAAGGGAAATTCTTTTTGGCCTACTTCAAAATACACTATTGTCCATTTCAGTTATAAGCATTGTTCTCCCTTACTTTCTAATTAATATTAAATACTGCATTTGAGGAAGTCATTCGGCGGACACTTTAATGATTTTTAATATTTTTTTAGTTCGTAATAGAACTTTTGTATTAATTTCAGGTCATTGGAGAGGTGTCAAAATTTCTAAAAATATATACATAAGCTGAACAATATTTATTAAACATCTTTAAAAAAATTCTTATTTTGTCCGTGTAACCCAAGATTATTAGCACAGGTGTCGCTAAAAACCAATAGTGACGCAATTATGATATGAGAAGGGGAAGGGAAATTCTTTTTTGGCCTACTTTAAAATATACTATTGTCCATTTCAGTTATAAGCATTGCTCTCCCTTACTTTCTAATTAATATTAAATACTGCATTTGAGGAAGTCATTCGGCGGACACTTTAATGATTTTTAATATTTTTTTAGTTCGTAATAGAACTTTTGTATTAATTTCAGGTCATTACAGAGGTGTCAAAATTTCTAAAAATATATACATAAGCTGAACAATATTTATTAAACGTATTTAAAAAAATTCTTATTTTGTCCGCGTCTACCAAGATTAATAGCACAGGTGTCGCAAAAAACCAATAGTGACGAAATTATGATATGAGAAGGGGAAGGGAAATTCTTTCTGGCCTACTTCAAAATACACTATTGTCCATTTCAGTTATAAGCATTGTTCTCCCTTACTTTCTAATTTTTATTAAATACTGCATTTGAGGAAGTCATTCGGCGGACACTTTAATGATTTTTAATATTTTTTTAGTTCGTAATAGAACTTTTGTATTAATTTCAGGTCATTGCAGAGGTGTCAAAATTTCTAAAAATATATACATAAGCTGAACAATATTTATTAAACATATTTAAAAAAATTCTTATTTTGTCCGCGTCACCCAAGATTAATAGCACAGGTGTCGCTAAAAACCAATAGTGACGAAATTATGATATGAGAAGGGGAAGGGAAATTATTTCTGGCCTACTTCAAAATACACTATTGTCCATTTCAGTTATAAGCAATGTTCTCCCTTACTTTCTAATTAATATTAAATACTGCATTTGAGGAAGTCATTCGGCGGACACTTTAATGATTTTTAATGTTTTTTTAGTTCGTAATAGAACTTTTGTTTTAATTTCTCGTCATTGCAGCTGTGTCAAAATTTCTAAAAATATATACATAAGCTGAACAATATTTATTAAACATATTTAAAAAAAATTCTTATTTTGTCCGCGTCACCCAAGATTATTAGCACAGGTGTCGCTAAAAACCAATAGTGACGCAATTATGATATGAGAAGGGGAAGGGAAATTCTTTCTGGCCTACTTCAAAATACACTATTGTCCATTTCAGTTATAAGCATTGTTCTCCCTTACTTTCTTATTAATATTAAATACTACATTTGAGAGGTTCATTCGGCGGACACTTTAATGATTTTTAATATTTTTTTCGTTCGTAATAGAACTTTCGTATTAATTTCAGGTTATTGCAGATGTGTCAAAATTTCAAAAAATATATACATAAGCTGAACAATATTTATTAAACATATTTAAAAAAATTCTTATTTTGTCCGCGTCACCCAAGATTAATAGCACAGGTGTCGCTAAAAACCAATAGTGACGAAATTATGATATGAGAAGGGGAAGGGAAATTCTTTTTGGCCTACTTCAAAATACACTATTGTCCATTTCAGTTATAAGCATTGTTCTCCCTTACTTTCTAATTAATATTAAATACTGATTTTGAGGAAGTCATTCGGCGGACACTTTAATGATTTTTAATATTTTTTTAGTTCGTAATAGAACTTTTGTATTAATTTCAGGTCATTGCAGAGGTGTCAAAATTTCTAAAAATATATACATAAGCTGAACAATATTTATTAAACATCTTTAAAAAAATTCTTATTTTGTCCGAGTCTACCAAGATTAATAGCACAGGTGTCGCAAAAAACCAATAGTGACGAAATTATGATATGAGAAGGGGAAGGGAAATTCTTTCTGGCCTACTTCAAAATACACTATTGTCCATTTCAGTTATAAGCATTGTTCTCCCTTACTTTCTAATTATTATTAAATACTGCATTTGAGGAAGTCATTCGGCGGACACTTTAATGATTTTTAATATTTTTTTAGTTCGTAATAGAACTTTCGTATAAATTTCAGGTCATTGCAGATGTGTCAAAATTTCTAAAAATATATACATAAGCTGAACAATATTTATTAAACATATTTAAAAAAATTCTTATTTTGTCCGCGTCACCCAAGATTATTAGCACAGGTGTCGCTAAAAACCAATAGTGACGCAATTATGATATGAGAAGGGGAAGGGAAATTCTTTCTGGCCTACTTCAAAATACACTATTGTCCATTTCAGTTATAAGCATTGTTCTCCCTTACTTTCTTATTAATATTAAATACTACATTTGAGAGGTTCATTCGGCGGACACTTTAATGATTTTTAATATTTTTTTCGTTCGTAATAGAACTTTCGTATTAATTTCAGGTTATTGCAGATGTGTCAAAATTTCAAAAAATATATACATAAGCTGAACAATATTTATTAAACATATTTAAAAAAATTCTTATTTTGTCCGCGTCACCCAAGATTAATAGCACAGGTGTCGCTAAAAACCAATAGTGACGAAATTATGATATGAGAAGGGGAAGGGAAATTCTTTTTGGCCTACTTCAAAATACACTATTGTCCATTTCAGTTATAAGCATTGTTCTCCCTTACTTTCTAATTAATATTAAATACTGATTTTGAGGAAGTCATTCGGCGGACACTTTAATGATTTTTAATATTTTTTTAGTTCGTAATAGAACTTTTGTATTAATTTCAGGTCATTGCAGAGGTGTCAAAATTTCTAAAAATATATACATAAGCTGAACAATATTTATTAAACGTATTTAAAAAAATTCTTATTTTGTCCGTGTCACCCAAGATTATAAGTACAGGTGTAACTAAAAACCAATAGTGACGCAATTCTGATATGAAAAGGGGTAAGGAAATTCTTTTTGGCCTACTTTAAAATAAACTATTGTCCATTTCAGTTATAAGCATTGTTCTCCCATAATTTCTTATTAATATTAAATACTGCATTTGAGAAATTCATTCGGCGGACACTTTAATGATTTTTAATTTTTTTTTAGATCGTAATAGAACTTTCGTATTAATTTCAGGCCACTGCAGAGGTGTCAAAATTTCTAAAAATATATACATAAGCTGAACAATGTTTAATAAACATCTTTAAAAAAATTCTTATTTTGACCGTGTCACCCAAGATTATTAGCACAGGTGTCGCTAAAAACCAATAGTGACGCAATTATGATATGAGAAGGGGTAGGGAAATTCTTTTTGGCTTATTTTAAAATACACTATTGTCCATTTGAGTTATAAGCATTGTTTTTCTTTACTTTCTAATTAATATTAAATACAGCATTTGAGGAATTCATTCGGCGGACACTTTAATGATTTTTGATATTTTTTGAGTTCGTAATAGAACTTTCGTATTAATTTCAGGCTATTGCAGAAGTGTCAAAATTTCTATAAATATATACATAAGCTGAACAATGTTTAATAAACATCTTTAAAAAAATTCTTATTTTGTTCGTGTCACCCAAGATTATTAGCAGAGGTGTCGCTAAAAACCAATAGTGATGCAATTATGATATGAGAAGGGGTTGGGAAATTCTTTTTGGCCTATTTTAAAATACACTATTGTCCATTTCAGTTATAAGCATTGTTTTTGATTACTTTCTAATTAATATTAAATACTAAATTTAGAGGTTCATTCGGCGGACACTTTAATGATTTTTAATATTTTTTTAGTTCGTAATAGAACTTTCGTATTAATTTCAGGTCATTGCAGAGGTGTCAAAATTTCTAAAAATATATACATAAGCGGAAAAATATTTATTAAACATATTTAAAAAAATTCTTATTTTGTCCGCGTCACCCAAGATTAATAGCACAGGTGTCGCTAAAAACCAATAGTGACGAAATTATGATATGAGAAGGGGAAGGGAAATTCTTTTTGGCCTACTTCAAAATACACTATTGTCCATTTCAGTTATAAGCATTGTTCTCCCTTACTTTCTAATTAATATTAAATACTGATTTTGAGGAAGTCATTCGGCGGACACTTTAATGATTTTTAATATTTTTTTAGTTCGTAATAGAACTTTTGTATTAATTTCAGGTCATTGCAGAGGTGTCAAAATTTCTAAAAATATATACATATGCTGAACAATATTTATTAAACGTATTTAAAAAAATTCTTATTTTGTCCGTGTCACCCAAGATTATTAGCAAAGGTGTCGCTAAAAACCAATAGTGACGCAATTATGATATGAGAAGGGGAAGGGAAATTCTTTCTGGCCTACTTTAAAATAAACTATTGTCCATTTCAGTTATAAGCATTGTTCTCCCATAATTTCTTATTAATATTAAATACTGCATTTGAGAAATTCATTCGGCGGACACTTTAATGATTTTTAATTTTTTTTTAGATCATAATAGAACTTTCGTATTAATTTCAGGCCACTGCAGAGGTGTCAAAATTTCTAAAAATATATACATAAGCTGAACAATGTTTAATAAACATCTTTAAAAAAATTCTTATTTTGACCGTGTCACCCAAGATTATTAGCACAGGTGTCGCTAAAAACCAATAGTGACGCAATTATGATATGAGAAGGGGTAGGGAAATTCTTTTTGGCTTATTTTAAAATACACTATTGTCCATTTGAGTTATAAGCATTGTTTTTCTCTACTTTCTAATTAATATTAAATACAGCATTTGAGGAATTCATTCGGCGGACACTTTAATGATTTTTGATATTTTTTGAGTTCGTAATAGAACTTTCGTATTAATTTCAGGCCATTGCAGAAGTGTCAAAATTTCTAAAAATATATACATAAGCTGAACAATGTTTAATAAACATCTTTAAAAAAATTCTTATTTTGTTCGTGTCACCCAAGATTATTAGCAGAGGTGTCGCTAAAAACCAATAGTGATGCAATTATGATATGAGAAGGGGTTGGGAAATTCTTTTTGGCCTATTTTAAAATACACTATTGTCCATTTCAGTTATAAGCATTGTTTTTGATTACTTTCTAATTAATATTAAATACTAAATTTAGAGGTTCATTCGGCGGACACTTTAATGATTTTTAATATTTTTTTAGTTCGTAATAGAACTTTCGTATTAATTTCAGGTCATTGCAGAGGTGTCAAAATTTCTAAAAATATATACATAAGCGGAAAAATATTTATTAAACATATTTAAAAAAATTCTTATTTTGTCCGCGTCACCCAAGATTAATAGCACAGGTGTCGCTAAAAACCAATAGTGACGCAATTATGATATGAGAAGGGGAAGGGAAATTCTTTCTGGCCTACTTCAAAATACACTATTGTCCATTTCAGTTATAAGCATTGTTCTCCCTTACTTTCTTATTAATATTAAATACTACATTTGAGAGGTTCATTCGGCGGACACTTTAATGATTTTTAATATTTTTTTCGTTCGTAATAGAACTTTCGTATTAATTTCAGGTTATTGCAGATGTGTCAAAATTTCAAAAAATATATACATAAGCTGAACAATATTTATTAAACATATTTAAAAAAATTCTTATTTTGTCCGCGTCACCCAAGATTAATAGCACAGGTGTCGCTAAAAACCAATAGTGACGAAATTATGATATGAGAAGGGGAAGGGAAATTCTTTTTGGCCTACTTCAAAATACACTATTGTCCATTTCAGTTATAAGCATTGTTCTCCCTTACTTTCTAATTAATATTAAATACTGATTTTGAGGAAGTCATTCGGCGGACACTTTAATGATTTTTAATATTTTTTTAGTTCGTAATAGAACTTTTGTATTAATTTCAGGTCATTGCAGAGGTGTCAAAATTTCTAAAAATATATACATAAGCTGAACAATATTTATTAAACGTATTTAAAAAAATTCTTATTTTGTCCGAGTCTACCAAGATTAATAGCACAGGTGTCGCAAAAAACCAATAGTGACGAAATTATGATATGAGAAGGGGAAGGGAAATTCTTTCTGGCCTACTTCAAAATACACTATTGTCCATTTCAGTTATAAGCATTGTTCTCATTACTTTCTTATTAATATTAAGTACTACATTTGAGAGGTTCATTCGGCGGACACTTTAATGATTTTTAATATTTTTTTAGTTCGTAATAGAACTTTTGTATTAATTTCAGGTCATTGGAGAGGTGTCAAAATTTCTAAAAATATATACATAAGCTGAACAATATTTATTAAACATCTTTAAAAAAATTCTTATTTTGTCCGCGTCACCCAAGATTAATAGCACAGGTGTCGCTAAAAACCAATAGTGACGAAATTATGATATGAGAAGGGGAAGGGAAATTCTTTTTGGCCTACTTCAAAATACACTATTGTCCATTTCAGTTATAAGCATTGTTCTCCCTTACTTTCTAATTAATATTAAATACTGCATTTGAGGAAGTCATTCGGCGGACAATTTAATGATTTTTAATATTTTTTTAGTTCGTAATAGAACTTTTGTATTAATTTCAGGTCATTGGAGAGGTGTCAAAATTTCTAAAAATATATACATAAGCTGAACAATATTTATTAAACATCTTTAAAAAAATTCTTATTTTGTCCGTGTAACCCAAGATTATTAGCACAGGTGACGCAAAAAACCAATAGTGACGAAATTATGATATGAGAAGGGGAAGGGAAATTCTTTCTGGCCTACTTCAAAATACACTATTGTCCATTTCAGTTATAAGCATTGTTCTCCCTTACTTTCTAATTAATATTAAATACTGCATTTGAGGAAGTCATTCGGCGGACACTTTAATGATTTTTAATATTTTTTTAGTTCGTAATAGAACTTTTGTATTAATTTCAGGTCATTGCAGAGGTATCAAAATTTCTAAAAATATATACATAAGCTGAATAATATTTATTAAACATATTTAAAAAAATTCTTATTTTGTCCGCGTCACCCAAGATTAATAGCACAGGTGTCGCTAAAAACCAATAGTGACGAAATTATGATATGAGAAGGGGAAGGGAAATTCTTTTTAGCCTACTTCAAAATACACTATTGTCCATTTCAGTTATAAGCATTGTTCTCCCTTACTTTCTAATTAATATTAAATACTGATTTTGAGGAAGTCATTCGGCGGACACTTTAATGATTTTTAATATTTTTTTAGTTCGTAATAGAACTTTTGTATTAATTTCAGGTCATTGCAGAGGTGTCAAAATTTCTAAAAATATATACATAGGCTGAACAATATTTATTAAACGTATTTAAAAAAATTCTTATTTTGTCCGCGTCTACCAAGATTAATAGCACAGGTGTCGCAAAAAACCAATAGTGACGAAATTATGATATGAGAAGGGGAAGGGAAATTCTTTCTGGCCTACTTCAAAATACACTATTGTCCATTTCAGTTATAAGCATTGTTCTCCCTTACTTTCTAATTATTATTAACTACTGCATTTGAGGAAGTCATTCGGCGGACACTTTAATGATTTTTAATATTTTTTTAGTTCGTAATAGAACTTTTGTATTAATTTCAGGTCATTGCAGAGGTGTCAAAATTTCTAAAAATATATACATAAGCTGAACAATATTTATTAAACATATTTAAAAAAATTCTTATTTTGTCCGCGTCACCCAAGATTAATAGCACAGGTGTCGCTAAAAACCAATAGTGACGAAATTATGATATGAGAAGGGGAAGGGAAATTCTTTTTGGCCTACTTCAAAATACACTATTGACCATTTCAGTTATAATCATTGCTCTCCCTTACTTTCTAATTATTATTAAATACTGCATTTGAGGAAGTCATTCGGCGGACACTTTAATGATTTTTAAAATTTTTTTAGTTCGTAATAGAACTTTTGTATTAATTTCAGGTCATGGCAGAGGTGTCAAAATTTCTAAAAATATATACATAAGCTGAACAATATTTATTAAACATCTTTAAAAAAATTCTTATTTTGTCCGTGTCACCCAAGATTATTAGCAAAGGTGTCGCTAAAAACCAATAGTGACGCAATTATGATATGAGAAGGGGAAGGGAAATTCTTTCTGGCCTACTTCAAAATACACTATTGTCCATTTCAGTTATAAGCATTGTTCTCCCTTACTTTCTAATTATTATTAAATACTGCATTTGAGGAAGTCATTCGGCGGACACTTTAATGATTTTTAATATTTTTTTAGTTCGTAATAGAACATTTGTATCAATTTCAGGTCATTGCAGAGGTGTCAAAATTTCTAAAAAATATATACATAAGCGGAAAAATATTTAATAAACGTCTTTAAAAAAATTCTTATTTTGTCCGTGTCACCCAAGATTATAAGTACAGGTGTAACTAAAAACCAATAGTGACGCAATTCTGATATGAAAAGGGGTAAGGAAATTCTTTTTGGCCTACTTTAAAATAAACTATTGTCCATTTCAGTTATAAGCATTGTTCTCCCATAATTTCTTATTAATATTAAATACTGCATTTGAGAAATTCATTCGGCGGACACTTTAATGATTTTTAATTTTTTTTTAGATCGTAATAGAACTTTCGTATTAATTTCAGGCCACTGCAGAGGTGTCAAAATTTCTAAAAATATATACATAAGCTGAACAATGTTTAATAAACATCTTTAAAAAAATTCTTATTTTGACCGTGTCACCCAAGATTATTAGCACAGGTGTCGCTAAAAACCAATAGTGACGCAATTATGATATGAGAAGGGGTAGGGAAATTCTTTTTGGCTTATTTTAAAATACACTATTGTCCATTTGAGTTATAAGCATTGTTTTTCTTTACTTTCTAATTAATATTAAATACAGCATTTGAGGAATTCATTCGGCGGACACTTTAATGATTTTTGATATTTTTTGAGTTCGTAATAGAACTTTCGTATTAATTTCAGGCCATTGCAGAAGTGTCAAAATTTCTAAAAATATATACATAAGCTGAACAATGTTTAATAAACATCTTTAAAAAAATTCTTATTTTGTTCGTGTCACCCAAGATTATTAGCAGAGGTGTCGCTAAAAACCAATAGTGATGCAATTATGATATGAGAAGGGGTTGGGAAATTCTTTTTGGCCTATTTTAAAATACACTATTGTCCATTTCAGTTATAAGCATTGTTTTTGATTACTTTCTAATTAATATTAAATACTAAATTTAGAGGTTCATTCGGCGGACACTTTAATGATTTTTAATATTTTTTTAGTTCGTAATAGAACTTTCGTATTAATTTCAGGTCATTGCAGAGGTGTCAAAATTTCTAAAAATATATACATAAGCGGAAAAATATTTATTAAACATATTTAAAAAAATTCTTATTTTGTCCGCGTCACCCAAGATTAATAGCACAGGTGTCGCTAAAAACCAATAGTGACGAAATTATGATATGAGAAGGGGAAGGGAAATTCTTTTTGGCCTACTTCAAAATACACTATTGTCCATTTCAGTTATAAGCATTGTTCTCCCTTACTTTCTAATTAATATTAAATACTGATTTTGAGGAAGTCATTCGGCGGACACTTTAATGATTTTTAATATTTTTTTAGTTCGTAATAGAACTTTTGTATTAATTTCAGGTCATTGCAGAGGTGTCAAAATTTCTAAAAATATATACATATGCTGAACAATATTTATTAAACGTATTTAAAAAAATTCTTATTTTGTCCGCGTCTACCAAGATTAATAGCACAGGTGTCGCAAAAAACCAATAGTGACGAAATTATGATATGAGAAGGGGAAGGGAAATTCTTTCTGGCCTACTTCAAAATACACTATTGTCCATTTCAGTTATAAGCATTGTTCTCCCTTACTTTCTAATTATTATTAAATACTGCATTTGAGGAAGTCATTCGGCGGACACTTTAATGATTTTTAATATTTTTTTAGTTCGTAATAGAACTTTTGTATTAATTTCAGGTCATTGCAGAGGTGTCAAAATTTCTAAAAATATATACATAAGCTGAACAATATTTATTAAACATCTTTAAAAAAATTCTTATTTTGTCCGTGTCACCCAAGATTATTAGCAAAGGTGTCGCTAAAAACCAATAGTGACGCAATTATGATATGAGAAGGGGAAGGGAAATTCTTTCTGGCCTACTTCAAAATACACTATTGTCCATTTCAGTTATAAGCATTGTTCTCCCTTACTTTCTAATTATTATTAAATACTGCATTTGAGGAAGTCATTCGGCGGACACTTTAATGATTTTTAATATTTTTTTAGTTCGTAATAGAACATTTGTATCAATTTCAGGTCATTGCAGAGGTGTCAAAATTTCTAAAAAATATATACATAAGCGGAAAAATATTTAATAAACGTCTTTAAAAAAATTCTTATTTTGTCTGTGTCACCCAAGATTATAAGCACAGGTGTAACTAAAAACCAATAGTGACGCAATTCTGATATGAAAAGGGGTAAGGAAATTCTTTTTGGCCTACTTTAAAATAAACTATTGTCCATTTCAGTTATAAGCATTGTTCTCCCATAATTTCTTATTAATATTAAATACTGCATTTGAGAAATTCATTCGGCGGACACTTTAATGATTTTTAATTTTTTTTTAGATCATAATAGAACTTTCGTATTAATTTCAGGCCACTGCAGAGGTGTCAAAATTTCTAAAAATATATACATAAGCTGAACAATGTTTAATAAACATCTTTAAAAAAATTCTTATTTTGACCGTGTCACCCAAGATTATTAGCACAGGTGTCGCTAAAAACCAATAGTGACGCAATTATGATATGAGAAGGGGTAGGGAAATTCTTTTTGGCTTATTTTAAAATACACTATTGTCCATTTGAGTTATAAGCATTGTTTTTCTCTACTTTCTAATTAATATTAAATACAGCATTTGAGGAATTCATTCGGCGGACACTTTAATGATTTTTGATATTTTTTGAGTTCGTAATAGAACTTTCGTATTAATTTCAGGCCATTGCAGAAGTGTCAAAATTTCTAAAAATATATACATAAGCTGAACAATGTTTAATAAACATCTTTAAAAAAATTCTTATTTTGTTCGTGTCACCCAAGATTATTAGCAGAGGTGTCGCTAAAAACCAATAGTGATGCAATTATGATATGAGAAGGGGTTGGGAAATTCTTTTTGGCCTATTTTAAAATACACTATTGTCCATTTCAGTTATAAGCATTGTTTTTGATTACTTTCTAATTAATATTAAATACTAAATTTAGAGGTTCATTCGGCGGACACTTTAATGATTTTTAATATTTTTTTAGTTCGTAATAGAACTTTCGTATTAATTTCAGGTCATTGCAGAGGTGTCAAAATTTCTAAAAATATATACATAAGCGGAAAAATATTTATTAAACATATTTAAAAAAATTCTTATTTTGTCCGCGTCACCCAAGATTAATAGCACAGGTGTCGCTAAAAACCAATAGTGACGAAATTATGATATGAGAAGGGGAAGGGAAATTCTTTTTGGCCTACTTCAAAATACACTATTGTCCATTTCAGTTATAAGCATTGTTCTCCCTTACTTTCTAATTAATATTAAATACTGATTTTGAGGAAGTCATTCGGCGGACACTTTAATGATTTTTAATATTTTTTTAGTTCGTAATAGAACTTTTGTATTAATTTCAGGTCATTGCAGAGGTGTCAAAATTTCTAAAAATATATACATATGCTGAACAATATTTATTAAACGTATTTAAAAAAATTCTTATTTTGTCCGCGTCTACCAAGATTAATAGCACAGGTGTCGCAAAAAACCAATAGTGACGAAATTATGATATGAGAAGGGGAAGGGAAATTCTTTCTGGCCTACTTCAAAATACACTATTGTCCATTTCAGTTATAAGCATTGTTCTCCCTTACTTTCTAATTATTATTAAATACTGCATTTGAGGAAGTCATTCGGCGGACACTTTAATGATTTTTAATATTTTTTTAGTTCGTAATAGAACTTTTGTATTAATTTCAGGTCATTGCAGAGGTGTCAAAATTTCTAAAAATATATACATAAGCTGAACAATATTTATTAAACATATTTAAAAAAATTCTTATTTTGTCCGCGTCACCCAAGATTAATAGCACAGGTGTCGTTAAAAACCAATAGTGACGAAATTATGATATGAGAAGGGGAAGGGAAATTCTTTTTGGCCTACTTCAAAATACACTATTGTCCATTTCAGTTATAAGCATTGCTCTCCCTTACTTTCTAATTATTATTAAATACTGCATTTGAGGAAGTCATTCGGCGGACACTTTAATGATTTTTAATATTTTTTTAGTTCGTAATAGAACATTTGTATCAATTTCAGGTCATTGCAGAGGTGTCAAAATTTCTAAAAAATATATACATAAGCGGAAAAATATTTAATAAACGTCTTTAAAAAAATTCTTATTTTGTCCGTGTCACCCAAGATTATAAGCACAGGTGTCGCTAAAAACCAATAGTGACGCAATTCTGATATGAAAAGGGGTAAGGAAATTCTTTTTGGCCTACTTTAAAATAAACTATTGTCCATTTCAGTTATAAGCATTGTTCTCCCATAATTTCTTATTAATATTAAATACTGCATTTGAGAAATTCATTCGGCGGACACTTTAATGATTTTTAATTTTTTTTTAGATCGTAATAGAACTTTCGTATTAATTTCAGGCCACTGCAGAGGTGTCAAAATTTCTAAAAATATATACATAAGCTGAACAATGTTTAATAAACATCTTTAAAAAAATTCTTATTTTGTCCGTGTCACCCAAGATTATTAGCACAGGTGTCGCTAAAAACCAATAGTGACGCAATTATGATATGAGAAGGGGTAGGGAAATTCTTTTTGGCCTACTTTAAAATACACTATTGTCCATTTCAGTTATAAGCATTGTTCTCCCATACTTTCTAATTAATATTAAATACTGCATTTGAGGAATTCATTCGGCGGTCACTTTAATGATTTTTTATATTTTTTTAGTTTGTAATAGAACTTTTGTATTAATTTCAGGTCATTGCAGACGTGTCAAAATGTCTAAAAATATATACATAAGCTGAAAAATATTTAATAAATATCTTTAAAAAAATTCTTATTTTGTCCGTGTCACCCAAGATTATTAGCACAGGTGTCGCTAAAAACTAATAGTGACGCAATCATGATATGAGAAGGGGTAGGGAAATTCTTTTTGGCCTACCTTAAAATACACTATTGTCCATTTCAGTTATAAGCATTGTTCTCCCTTAATTTCTAATTAATATTTAATACTGTATTTGAGGAATTCATTCGGCGGACACTTTAATGATTTTTCATATTTTTTTAGTTCGTAATAGAATTTTCGTATTAATTTCAGGTCTTTGCAGAGGTGTCAAAATTTCTAAAAATATATACATAAGCTGAAAAATATTTAATAAACATCTTTAAAAAAATTCTTATTTTGTCCGTGTCACCCAAGATTATTAGCACAGGTATCGCTAAAAACTAATAGTGACGCAATTCTGATATGAGAAGGGGTAGGGAAATTCTTTTTGGCTTTCTTTAAAATACACTATTGTCCATTTCAGTTATAAGCATTGTTCTCCCTTACTTTCTAATTAATATTAAATACTGCATTTGAGGAATTCATTCGGCGGACATTTTAATGATTTTTCATATTTTTTTAGTTCGTAATAGAACTTTTGTACTAATTTCAGCCCATTACAGAGGTGTCAAAATTTCTAAAAATATATGCATAAGCTGAACAATATTTAATAAACATCTTTAAAAAATTTCCTATTTTGTCCGTGTCACCCAAGATTATTAGCACAGGTGTCGCTAAAAACCAATAGTGACGCAATTCTGATATGAGAAGGGGTAGGGAAATTCTTTTTGGCTTTCTTTAAAATACACTATTGTCCATTTCAGTTATAAGCATTGTTTTTCCTTACTTTCTAATTAATATTAAATACTACATTTGAGGAATTCATTCGGCGGCCGTTTTAATGAATTTTTTATATTTTTTTAGTTCGTAATAGAACTTTTGTATTAATTTCAGCCCATTACAGAGGTGTCAAAATTTCTAAAAATATATGCATAAGCTGAAGAATATTTAATAAACATCTTTAAAAAATTTCCTATTTTGTCCGTGTCACCCAAGATTATTAGCACAGGTGTCGCTAAAAACCAATAGTGACGCAATTCTGATATGAGAAGATGTAGGGAAATACTTTTTGGCCTTCTTTAAAATACACTATTGTCCATTTCAGTTATAAGCATTGTTTTTCCTTACTTTCTAATTAATATTAAATACTACATTTAAGGAATTCATTCGGCGGTCGTTTTAATGAATTTTTTATATTTTTTTAGTTCGTAATAGAACTTTTGTATTAATTTCAGCCCATTACAGAGGTGTCAAAATTTCTAAAAATATATGCATAAGCTGAACAATATTTAATAAACATCTTTAAAAAATTTCCTATTTTGTCCGTGTCACCCAAGATTATTAGCACAGGTGTCGCTAAAAACCAATAGTGACGCAATTCTGATATGAGAAGATGTAGGGAAATACTTTTTGGCCTTCTTTAAAATACACCATTGTCCATTTCAGTTATAAGCATTGTTTTTCCTTACTTTCTAATTAATATTAAATACTACATTTGAGGAATTCATTCGGCGGTCGTTTTAATGAATTTTTTATATTTTTTTAGTTCGTAATAGAAGTTTTGTATTAATTTCAGCCCATTACAGAGGTGTCAAAATTTCTAAAAATATATGCATAAGCTGAACAATATTTAATAAACATCTTTAAAAAATTTCCTATTTTGTCCGTGTCACCCAAGATTATTAGCACAGGTGTCGCTAAAAACCAATAGTGACGCAATTTTGTTATGAGAAGGGGTAGGGAAATTCTTTTTGGCCTACTTTAAAATACACTATTGTCCATTTCAGTTATAAGCATTGTTCTCTCATACTTTCTAATTAATATTAAATACTGCATTTGAAGAATTCATTCGGCGGACACTTTAATGATTTTTTTAGTTCGTAAAAGAACTTTCGTATTAATTTCAGGTCATTGCAGAGGTGTCAAAATTTCTAAAAATAAATACATAAGCTGAAAAATATTTAATAAACATCTTTAAAAAAATTCTTATTTTGTCCGTGTCACCCAAGATTATAAACACCGGTGTCGCTAAAAACCAATAGTGACGCAATTTTGTTATGAGAAGGGGTAGGGAAATTCTTTTTGGCCTACTTTAAAATACACTATTGTCCATTTCAGTTATAAGAATTGTTCTACCTTACTTCCTAATTAATATTAAATACTGCATTTGAGGAATTCATTCGGCGGACACTTTAATGATTTTTCATATTTTTTTAGTTCGTAATAGAACTTTCGTATTAATTTCAGGCCACTGAAGAGGTGTCAAAATTTCTAAAAATATATACATAAGCTGAACAATGTTTAATAAACATCTTTAAAAAAATTCTTATTTTGTCCGTGTCACCCAAGATTATCAGCACAGGTGTCGCTAAAAACCAATCGTGACGCAATTATGATATGAGAAGGCGTAGGGAAATACTTTTTGGCCTTCTTTAAAATACACTATTGTCCATTTCAGTTATAAGCATTTTTTTTTCCTTACTTTCTAATTAATATTAAATACTACATTTGAGGAATTCATTCGGCGGACACTTTAATGATTTTTCATATTTTTTTAGTTCGTAATAGAAGTTTCGTATTAATTTCAGGCCACTGCAGAGGTGTCAAAATTTCTAAAAATATATACATAAGCTGAACAATGTTTAATAAACATCTTTAAAAAAATTCTTATTTTGTCCGTGTCACCCAAGATTATTAGCAAAGGTGTCGCAAAAAACCAATAGTGACGCAATTATGATATGAGAAGGCGTAGGGAAATACGTTTTGGCCTACCTTAAAATACACTATTGTCCATTTCAGTTATAATCATTGATCTCCCTTACTTTCTAATTTATATTAAATACTGCATTTGAGGAATTCATTCGGCGTTCGTTTTAATGATTTTTTATATTTTTTTAGTTCGTAATAGAACTTTTGTATTAATTTCAGCCCATTACAGAGGTGTCAAAATTTCTAAAAATATATGCATAAGCTGAACAATATTTAATAAACATCTTTAAAAAATTTCCTATTTCGTCCGTGTCACCCAAGATTATTAGCACAGGTGTCGCTAAAAACCAATAGTGACGCAATTATGATATGAGAAGGCGTAGGGAAATACTTTTTGGCCTTCTTTTAAATACACTATTGTCCATTTCAGTTATAATCATTGTTCTCCCTTACTTTCTAATTAATATTAAATACTGCATTTGAGGAATTCATTCGGCGGTCTTTTTAATGATTTTTTATATTTTTTTAGTTCGTAATAGAACTTTTGTATTAATTTCAGGTCATTGCAGAGGTGTCAAAATTTCTAAAAATATATACATAAGCGGAAAAATATTTAATAAACATCTTTAAAAAAATTCTTATTTTGTCCGTGTCACCCAAGATTATAAACACCGGTGTCGCTAAAAACCAATAGTGACGCAATTCTGATATGAGAAGGGGTAGGGAAATTCTTTTTGGCCTACTTCAAAATACACTATTGTCCATTTCAGTTATAAGCGTTGTTCTCCCATACTTTCTAATTAATATTAAATACTGCATTTGAGGAATTCATTCGGCGGACACTTTAATGATTTTTTTAGTTCGTAATAGAACTTTCGTATTAATTTCAGGTCATTGCAGAGGTGTCAAAATTTTTAAAAATATATACATAAGCTGAAAAATATTTAATAAACATCTTTAAAAAAATTCTTATTTTGTCCGTGTCACCCAAGATTATTAGCATAGGTGTCGCTAAAAACCTATAGTGACGCAATTATGATATGAGAAGGGGTAGGGAAATTCTTTTTAGCCTACTTTAAAATACACTATTGTCCATTTCAGTTATAAGAATTGTTCTACCTTACTTTCTAATTAATATTAAATACTGCATTTGAGGAATTCTTTCGGCGGACACTTTAATGATTTTTCATATTTTTTTAGTTCGTAATAGAACTTTCGTTCTAATTTCAGGCCATTACAGAGGTGTCAAAATTTCTAAAAATATATGCATAAGCTGAACAATATTTAATAAACATCTTTAAAAAAATTCTTATTTTGTCCGTGTCACCCAAGATTATTAGCACAGGTGTCGCTAAAAACTAATAGTGACGCAATTATGATATGAGAAGGGGTAAAGGAAATTCTTTTTGGCCTACTTTAAAATACACTATTGTCCATTTCAGTTATAAGCATTGTTCTCCCTTACTTTCTAATTTATATTAAATACTGCATTTGCGGAATTCATTCGGTGGACACTTTAATGATTTTTTGTATTTTTTTAGTTCGCAATAGAACTTTCGTATTAATTTCAGGTCATTGCATAGGTGTCAAAATTTCTAAAAATATATACATATGCTAAGAAAGTTTGATTAAACATCTTTAAAAAAAGATTTTTTTGTCCGTGTTAGCTTAGATGATTTGAACAGGTGTCGCTAAAATCGATAGTGACGAAAATATCATTTAAGTATTGTTGAGAAAAATCTTTTTCGCCTACTTTTCAAGTATGCAATAGTCTATTCAGGTTATTGGCAATGTGCTTATTTGCTTTTTTATTATTCACCTATTCTGCATTTGAGGGAGTTATTTGGCAGACACTTTAATGATATTTTTTGTATTTTTGGTTTACAAGAGAAGCTTGGCTTTTATTATTAAGTCAGTGGTTAGGTGTCAAAATCTCTAAAGATATATACATAAGCTAAACATTATTCATTAAACATCTTTACATGTTTTTTTACTTTGTCCGTGTCACCCTAGATTATTAGCACATGCGTTGCTGAAGTCGATAGGGACGAAAATATGATATGAATATTGTTGTGGAAATTCTTTTCTGCCTTCTTTTTAAGCATGCTATAGTGTATTCCCTTTATATGCATTGTTGTTCTTTGGTTTATTATTATTCAATACTGCATTAGATAGGTGTCAAAAATACCAAAAATATATACATATTTTGAAACATATTAATTAAATATCTTTAAAAAAAATTTCTTTATGCTTGTCACTCTAGATTATTAGCAGAGGTGTTCCTGAAACCGATAGTCATGCGAATATGATGTAAGTCAGGCGTAGAAAAAATTTTTGGCCAACATTTTTTTGCCCAGTTCGGTTATAATCATTGCTTTCCTTTTCTTTAAAATTATTATAAATAATGCATTTAAAAGGACGCTTTAATGATTTTTAGATTTTGTTTGGTTTACAAGAGAACTCTAAAAAATCATTAAAGCGTCCTTTTAAAGTCATAGGATAGGTGTCAAAATTTCTTAAAACGTATACATATGCTGAGAAATTTTTAAAGAACATTTTTATTTATTTTTATTTTTTCTTTGTCAGTCTATATAGATATTAATATTATTTTATTGCTCTTTAAATGTATCGGGAACAAATTTTATATATCACCTTAATAAGGCAAGCAAAAACTGTCTTTTCTTTAAGAGTAAAACCTTTAATTTATAGAATTTATAAGGTATAGTTATTTTTCCGATATATGCAATACAAAAGACAAATAACAATCCAACGTTTTCACCAAAGCGGCTAATTTTGACGCTTTAATAGTCCGCGGAATTCGCTTTCCGTCTTAAATATTTTAGTCTGTTTGTAGATTTTCTATATGTTTTTAACCTTACTGGTTGGTTATAGTTTGTCGTAACAAAGAACTGCTCCCACCACAAAGTCTGAGGTCGCCTGGTGCAATTGAAACAATGGCGCATTTTAAGGAGGGTAGCTTCACTCTAGGACTAACACAATAGACCGAAGGGGTTCCTTTTCTCCCACCGATCCGACCCGAAACCACTCCAAAACAAGGATCCCTCCATCCCTACTTGAAATAGTCATACTTTGTGACCATAGTCACCTCCACAGGTCCAGACAAATGTCTCCAGGAGTTCTTATTTTAAATAAACTATACTTATAAATTCTATATCATATTGTCTAAATTTGTCTTGCCGGGGTCATTCGAGAAAATGTCTTTGTGAACCAGTATCAATTTCTTTAATTCTTCCATTTGAGTAAGAGAGCACTTTTTTATTAGCTCGCTATCTCTCTAATGATTTCCTCAAAATTCTAAATATTTGGATTCTCCAAAATGAAGTACACAATGTTTACTGATCTGATGTCTATTTATGAACATCTTATATCACTTTTAACAATTGGTACGAGTGAAAAAATTTTTGTCTGTGGAAAATCATTACAACATGAATCTCTTTTCTTTTGTAACTTTTTACAAGTGAACTTGTCATTTAGCTTTATCTAGCAGGAAAATGAAACCGAGTTAATGTTATAATTATTTTGGGTTTTTTTTATCCAACACATCACCGCAACAACAATAATAAGCTATTAGTTTTCGCGGGTTCGATATGGCCCGCGGGCTGCAGTTAGAAGATCCCGATACTGGACATTAAGCAAATATCTGGAAAATCTTAACAATGCCGATTCCTCATTGAGTATTTAATAATAATGGAATAAACAAATAAAAAGAAAAAATGGTTCTCGTAGAGCAATTGGAAAATTAGAATTTAAGAAAAGAAAATAATTTTAAAACATCATGCTGTTAGTATTATATGATAATAAATAAAAGTTCCATTTAAAAAAAAAATCAGTAATAACTTAAAATCATTAAAATAATTTGATAGATTAAATCATTCAAGTAATTTTTACATGTAAATATACGAACCTTACTTTTTATCACATCTTTCTTCTTTTTTCACAATTGGCAATGCTTTTTAGAGCAAATAGATTATGAGTTCCAAGAATTTTCCGTAAGAGATAAATCATCATAACAAGGTGCGACGTCTTTATTCGAAACACTCTTTTCTCCCCCAAGTGTAAGAAAGCAACAATCCAAATTTCAATTGCAAAGTAGTTATGATTTCTGGAAAATTTAAAGCACCATCTTCCAAATCATTTGTTCTCATATAACTCTAACCAGCATATACTTTTAATGTTCAATTCTAATTATTCAAATGAATATTCACAGAAAAATCCCTCCACGTATAAAATAGAATCCTTAGCTTCGCTTACAGTACGTTTAAAGTAACAAAATCTTTTAAGAGGATAAGAATCGTCTGCTTTTTCATTTATTCAAGTTTTGCTAACCAGAGAAAATCGTCTGCAATGCTTACCAAAGAAAAAACTATTTCTTTTTTGTAACATGCAAGTTAAATTGTGTAATTTTACGGCTTTTAATTCCATTATCAATATTGTGATAACATCATTAGACATTTATTGAAAAATTAACAAAAACAAATTAGAGCACTTTAACTATTTCCAAAAATTTTTTTTCTTTAGAATGCAGTGGTTGCCTTAAAAAAACTGAACAAATATGCAAAAAGTGCAACAACAACAACAACAAAAAAAAAAAAGCATTAACATATCATCATTTCATTTAGTCATCTTTTTTAGTCATTTCTATCAACTTTTTTTAAAAGTTTAATAAAAGTTTGCTTGAAAAATAATAAATTACTGTAAATTCTGCGTTGAATCTTGCATTTTTTTGCTCTTTTGATTCGAGTTTATCAAGATATGTAATAAATTTCCCTTGAACGAGAGTTTTAGTTTTATGTATCTCATAAAACGTTTGATAAATTCTGATGTTCTACAACATTGTAACTAACGATTAATTAATTCTTATTTATTTTTCATTATAGGTTTCAATATACACATAACTTTGTTCATAAATTCCATACTTATTTTAGTTAAAATTTTATTAAATTTTTAAAAACAGGATACAATTTAGAATTAAAAAAATAATATAAATGTTTTTATTAAAGGGCATTATTTTTTTAATTTTAAAGCCATTTTTTGGCTTTCATAAACTTTCTTTTGCATCACTTAAAAGTATTTTTCAAGAATTTTTAAGACATTAACATCATAATTCTGGAAATAAGTAATAATAAGAATAATAATACTCAATTTGGTAATTAAAGCGAATTATCTTCTTCTGAAGTCTGATGTTCGAGTATTCATTTAAAGATTGAAAGAAAAAGATTGAGTTTTCCTAAATGAGTTTCCATTCTTCGAAGACTATACCCCTATTCTTTATTTAATTTGTTTTTATTTTTAATAACAATTATTATTTTATCACTGAACTAATAATTATTATTCAACGGGTCCATTTCTAATAGGTCACTTCGTGACATTGAATAGTTTATAGACATACTAAGTGACGTCGAAAGAAAATACGTCACTAAGATTTTAAGGGTTCATATTTTTGACACTCAGTTTTTTTCAAAAGTTTGATCTCAGGACAACTATGCTGGTAAGAATAAATTTGTAACATTACTCTGAGAATACTTGGAATTTTTAGAAATAATCTCAAATACATTCGAGAACCCAATTTTTTTTTCATAACTCTTCCTCTGTTTTGCATACGGTGCACAATGGATCCCATGTGCTCCATTATACCCCACTGTGTGGCTTCTAATATGTGGGTAATTTTACGGTTTAGTGTGGTAGTGTGACATGTTATAACAAAATATGTGACCCACTTTCAAAGTTATATATTAATGTTAAGAGAAGATATAGGACATTAGGACAAATATAAATCAAGTGCTATGGTCTTCTATTATAAAGGGAACATTGGCAACACAATTAAGCCCTATTGTGCCCGAATTAAATTGCTTTGTACTTTTGCGGAATGGTCTCTTGTGCTTATTTAATAGAAATAACAATTGGGGGGAATTTAATAATTAAAGATTATGGAATATATGGAGAAAATATAGGCTTTCATGTAAATAGGGTAAAAAAATTGCATTATAATTAAGTACTATTGTGTCTCAAATAATTTGCTTATAATTTCAGGTACAACATAATAATATATTTGGTCAACTTTGAAAGTTACAGATTAATAAAGACAAAATATAAATCATCTTGCATATGCAAAGAACACAAAAAAGAAAGATTAAAATTACAATTAAAACCCCTTGTGCCCGAACTAACACGTCTAAAATTTTGAGGCTAGCCTTCATGTTCATTTAAATTAAAATAAAAAATGGAGCCAAGTTTCAAAATCACAAGTTGAGGTTAAAGTAAAATATAGTAATTTATGCATTAGAGGAGAAAACAAGAAATCATCAGAAATTTTTCAAAGTGTGCTAACATTTTATTCATAAAGGTAAATATTTGAAGGATAGTTTAAAATATTTTTTTTTTCTGATTATCTTACTGTAAAAAAAAATTTGAGCTAATTGTAAAACTTTTTAATTTCATGTATTGCGACATACCATCTCAAGAATCAAACGCACGCTTCCGGAATTATCAGTTTTGTGCCTTCTACTATACCAAAGCTGACTATTGAAAGCTGACTATTGGAAGCTGATGAACGGGATTCAAGCTTCTAGTTCATTTCCGCGGATTTGCAACGGTATGCCTCATTGTGCAGTACCTAATTCGTCGATAAATGTTTGGCTTGGTAAGGTAGTTAAGTGTGTTATTACAATAAATCTGACCAAATTTTAAAAATATTGGTTAATATTAAAAGAAGATAAGGGCCATCATGTGTAATAAGAGCTTCAATTATGAAGGGACGTTAAATTTAGGCCCCTTTGTGTGCCAATTAATTCCTGACTTGCTCTCATGTTAACGTATGATAAAAGGGTTATAAAATGATAAAAAGTCTGAAATCCATGGGTTAATGTATGAGATATGTTCATGCAGACACTCAAAAAGAAAAGGGAAAAATATTTACAACACAATTAAGCTCTTTTGAGGCAAAACTAATTAATTTATAATTTTACGCCTTCTCTTCGTGCCTTTTAAGATTGAAAGAATAATTGTGGAGATGTTTGAAAATTATAAGTTAAAATAAAAGCAATATTTTGTATATGTAGAAAAAGTCATAGCAGTTAGGCTTCTTTGAGGCCGAAATAGTTAATCTGTAGTTTTAAGCTTTTACTTGTGTTTACTAACAAAATAAGTGGAGGAATGTTTGGAAGGTTTGAATAAAAACAAAATTTAGGCAAATATGTATATACAGAAAAAAAAAGTTTGACATTGCAATTAGGTTTTCTTATGCTAAAACTGATTCGCACATAATTTTACATATAGACCTCCATTTCTTTAATATTATAATTGTTAATGGGGCAAAGATTGAAAATTATAGATTAATATAAAAATATACACTCTTATGTATGTGCGAAAAACTCTAGAAATTTTCACCCTTGGTTAAGCGTCCTATTTACTTTGCTATCTGAAGATTTCCCCTTCAAGTAAAGAACCTTGAAGTAAGTTTCCCTTGACTGGTGCGCGTAAAATCCGTAGGGTCACAAACTCCTCCATGTTCCCGTAACAAATTATACCTCTGGCGGTACTGAATTGAAGATTGATCGTTCTCTGGTTCTGGTCAAAATTACGATCTGTGGATGAATGAATGGATGTATGAACGGGTTAGTCCTATAAACGGGTGTGGCCTCAGGGTGTAGCAGAAGTCAAATTTTGGGGTCATAGATGGCGACACTGGAAAGCAAAAACAATCGCAACTCTCGCCATAATGGCCAACGACAACAGCAACAACTTAATTGCTCAAAAACTGAATGAGATAAAATTCAAGCTGATATGATTAAGAGTTTTGAAATTATAAGTGTCCTCTTTATAATAAAAGCAATTGAAAAATAGAAGTCATTTTTAATCAACTTAGAAGACTCGCGTGGAAGGATTTTTCCTGCTTCGTTTCATTCCTGGAAACAGCTTTTTTCAAATCCTTCTCATCTTGAAACCCCTGATGCTCTTTACAGATTAACCAGTAAACTAGATAATGGTGATTTACTACTGATTTTATGCCAAGGGTATATTAATAATTAAACATATTGAGCACAATCAAACCAAGAGGAAGAGCATACACGCTCATTTTATACAGGGCTAAAAAGAATAAAACGGCTAGTTCACTCCGCTCTTAGAGCTGAAGCTACGATTTCCCTCCTCATTACGTCACTGTGTCCACTGATCTCAGAGATCGCAAGCAAAGATATTATGATAACTTTGCATCTTTCTCTTTGTAAAAAGTTAGACTTTTTCTGGTTATTAACTTTCAAACTTTACGTAATTAACACATTATTTTCGTTCATAAACATAGTTGAAAAAAACTTTCTTGGCCATTATATTAAAAAAATACCATTTTAAACTTATAAAAATATTTTACTAGTTGGCGAAAATGACACTGTGAATACTTTATTTTAAAAAGTTCAGTTTTAACTTTAATTATTAAAAAAAGCATATATCGACACTTTTTTATCTACATATTCTTTTATAACAATAAGTTGAGCTAAATTTAGAATCCCTGATTTTAAAATATGCCGTTAATAGCAATTTCTTCATACTTAATCATTAGAAAACATCAACCTTAAACGCTAATTACTGAAACAAAATAATAATTTAGGTTCATAATGACGGAAGAAATTTTACAATTGTTTATAGATATTTAAATTTACGATGATATAATTTATAGATATTTAAATTTAAGACAATATAATTTTTTAAAAAATCATAAATATTTAGAATAATTACATTAAAAAGTATATTATGAAATTAGGAGAATTTCAACTATATACTATATATTTTATTTATACTTTTTATTTACATTTTAATTTTCTTTGACTTTATCCATTTTTTAATTTTTTCCACCTGCCTTTCTTTTTGAAGTAACGAGGCGGTTTCTATTTAGATAATGAATTTTTATAAAAGTTCTTAACGATAGAATAAACGTATTGCTGTTTTATATTAACTGTGTCATTTCGGAATCCATTTTTTACACAGTTGTTTATTTACTTTTGGAATCACGCGGAAAATTATATTTTTTCCTTTTGTTTTTCTATCAGAATTTTTGCAAGTTGCAATCGCGCAAACTGGCATTTCGATAATAGTTTTAAATTTTTGCAAATTCACTGCAAAAACTGAGGAAAGTCATTTTAGTAAATAACAAATGTCTTCGAATATGTCACAAAAAGAAATGCTCTATTATTAGTTAGAGCTATAATAAGGTCGAACGCTCCGTTCTTGAAGTAAAAGCGCGAGCTTTGTGCCAAAGTGACGTCACTAGAGAAAATCGGAGGATTGGCGTGGCAAGAGTTTCTTCAAAGGAGTGAACCAGCCCTTCTATTCTCTTTAGCCCTGCATTTTATAGCGGTCCGCTCGTAATCTTTTTTAGCTAATTTTTAGTTATAAATCATAAATTAGAATTCCTATTTTGCGTTGTTATTTATCAGCATTTCTTACTTTTAAAAGCTTAGTAACATTACATAACGGTGAACAACACAGTGAAAAACATCAATCCTCTGAGTGGGATTTAACCTGCAACCATTGGTTTCGTAGTCAGATACGCTGACCGCTCGACCACCTGACCAATTGAAAGATTTATTGTTGAATTGAACTATGATGGATTTAGATATATTCTTTTTGGTGGACGGTTTGTTTAATTGAAATTACATACACTTGCAGGCTTGTGTGTTCCATTTAAGCTTATGAACCGTTGTCAAGTAGAAAGACCGATAGAACAGAGAAGGACATCACGAAGAATGCATCCAGGGTTACGGCGTGATTCGAACCCGCTACCTTCACGCTTTGCACAGCGTTAGGCGGGCGATACCACACGCCCAAGGAGGCCACTTGGTAGACGGTTACACAAATTTAATTGGAATTTAATTACAAATTTAAAAAGAAATTTAATTGGTCTACATTGAGCATTTCATTTAAAGCCATCTAAGCCAATTCACGACCTCTCGGACATGGCTCTGCTCCAAACCAGCCAGATTATCCCGGTCCCCCTTTCTGATCTAAACTTTCAACAATGAAATAAGAACTTTTTAAACATTAGAGGAAAGTGCTCGTTCTATAAAAAAATAATAATAATAATAATAATATTTGCACATTTTCACAGTTTTTAGTTAATATCAATGTAGACATATTTCTAAGTTTATCAGCTTCTAAACTAATGTCTCTGATGGATTTATTGTTTTTTTTCTATCGGCAGAGACAGAATTTCTTGTTCTTCGCTTCCAAAGATGCCGGAACTGTTGCTTGCAGTAAACCTAGGTCAACATTACCTCAGTGCACGAAGCGAGCAGCATTACCCACGCTATTCTGCCACAGGGTGGTTCACATTCACTTCACACATCACAACAGAGGACAACACAGGGAAAACATCCATGCTATGAGCAGGATTTGAACCCGCATCTATAAGCTTCGCTGTCATGCACGCTAACTTCTCAGCCACCGGAGCAATTGCTAGATTATTCATTTTATTTACTTATTGGTACACAAACTTTTGCAGGCTAGCTTGCTCTATTAAGGTTTATAAGCATTTGTCAGGTTGAAGGACATGTAGCATAATTTTGAAAAGTACAGCATAAACAGACATCAAAAGTAAAAGTGGAATCCGAACCTGGTACCTCCATGCGAGCGATACCACTCGGCATGGGGTTGCTAGATTTATTGTTGAATTGCAGTTGTTGTAGTTGCAATGTTATTTACGTCACACTAAAGCTGCACAATGGGCTATTGGCGATGGTCTGGGAAACATCCCTGAGGATGATCCGAAGACATGCCATCACCATTTTGATCCTCTGCAGAAAGGATGGCACTCCCATTTCGGTAGCCCGACGACCTGCACTCGAAGTCGAGCACTTCACGGTAGAACAGTTTAAAGAGGACCCATACCGCACACCCTATGTCCTTATACAGACCAATCCCAGTGGTCACCACCCGCACACTGACCACTGACAGTGATGCTTGACTTCGGTGATCTGCTGAGAACTGTGTCTTAACGATCAGTCCACTGCGGGACTTGTTGAATTATATGGAAAACTTAGGTTTATCTTTTTTGCTTCAGACATTCCTGGCCGAGTGATATCACCAGCCAAACATTATACAAAGCGTGGAGGTAGAGGGCTCGAATCTCACTGTTAACCTGGATGTGTCTTCGTGCTGTCCGTCTCTGTATTGTGCCATTTCTTCTTCCATTTGACAAAGTTTTATTAGGCTAAACTAAGCACACGAGTCCACAATGTAATTCCAATAAACAGATAAATAATCCTTTTTGGTTGACGGTTACACAAAGAGTAAGTGAAACTTCATTTTTCTAGGTCTACATCGATCATTTCAAAAGGTAGCAGGATCGAATCCAGTTGTTACCTGGATGTATCTTCGTGCTGTCTTTCTATTTGACAAAGGTTTATAAGCCTAAATTGAGCAAATAAGCCTGCAACTATCTGTAATTCTAATAAATGTAAACAATAAACATCATTTCAAACAAAACTTTTCCCACGCACATATTGAGTAGTTTATACAATTGAGAGTATTTTTTCGAAATTGAATAGTGCTATAACACAGTAAGTTCTGTTTCGATTTGTTTCATTTCTGATCTCGGGTGTTTTCTTTTATCACATCTTGTTTTTTTATTTATTTTGTATTTCCTTAACTTCATCAATCAGGTACCCATTGAATTTTAAGTAATTCTCGTAAACTTCGAAAAGTTTCGGAATCAATCAATAAATTAATATTTTCCAACAATTTTAAGTAGAACGGAGATGTTAATTTCTATGAAATAATTGTCCCTTTATTTAATTAACTTAGATTCTGAGGTTGTAGGACCTGCGGTTGTCTCATTCTACTTATAAAATTACAATCGTACACAAAAATTTTTTAGTCTTTAAAAAATGTTTTTAAAGCTAACTGTATAAAAAAAATTTACGAAATTAATTTTTTTTTAAAATTAGGACTGATTATTATTTTTTAAATCGAAGAACCAATTCCATTACCTCATGCAAAACCTATTTTAATATCTCGTGAAAAATTAACTGAATTAAGTCGTGCAGAACTTAATATACTGTGTTGCTAAATGAATAATTCCAAGAAACTTAAGAGAAAAAAAAACTTCATTATATTAAGTTATTAATAAAAGTAGACATATTTTGAGCGTTCAAAATGTCACGTTACGAGTCATTCACGTTTGACTAGTTTTGATAATGGGCGCCTAAGTTTGAGTGCTAGAAACATGTCACCTTTTATTAAAATCTTCATACATTTGAAGCAAATGTTTCATGCACTCAAATATGGGCATCCATTCTCTAGATTAACCAAACGTAAATGCCAAAAACAAAAGTGATTTGAAACAAAAAATTTATAGTTGTCAACTTAAAATGTAAAATAAAGGGAAAAAACAAAACTTGGAATACTGCGGTAACCAAGAGGGAAACAGAAAATGCCAGTTAAATCTCGGCATTGGACAAAACAGACGCAAGTTAAAATTTAGACTAATAAAACACGATATCATAAAAAATGCACGAGTGATAAAGCTCCACTGATAGACCTTTAACGCAGTTGTGATGATTTAAGTAGTATTTAAATTGTACTTCAAAATTGGCTTTTATTATTTTAAGGGGTAAACACTCTTCTAATGCATATAAAATTTCACTTCAAAGTGAGTTTTCTGATCCTCTCTTTGAAAGAAAGACGTTATTGATATTGAAAGGGATAATTGAATAAATAGCAGAAACTATTTTTTAATCATCGGTGAAATTGCTACAAAGTTTTGAGTTTTCAGAAATTTGAGTTTGAAAATTACTTTTTCATGTAATTTCCGGAAAATTAACAATTGCTGTGTATCTGTTTAGAAGTTTTGCAAAATTTTTTCAATTTATACAAACTAATCTTAAGCAAATCTGTAAGAATATTCCTCAATAATTTAGTTTTATAAAAATAAAAAGATATCGACACATGCCAACTATTACGCTTTTTGTAAGATATTTTATAGAGCGGTGGACATCTAAAAACCAACATTTTAAACGCTGCATGTGAACTTTTAACTCATTCACATGTAGTGGTGTTGAAAATAAGTTTAAATAAATAAGAAATAACGCATTAAAACATAAATGAAACTGCCACTAGTATATTTTTTGCAAAAAGCGTAGAAAGATAATAGCTCTTTTCATATAATCAGTGGCGTACCTAGAACTTTTGCCGTCCGGGGCGATCTCCAGTTTGCCACCCTTTCTATTATAAGTCAATCAAATAGTGGTTTTTATAAATTAATACACATAAATAAATTATTAAGTTATTTAATCAATATTAATTATTACACAGAGTAATTTTTTTTAGACATATTTGTATGCACTCGTAAACATATTTATATAATATCTACTCTTCTAGCTTTCATACTAGAAAAATCGTGTATAATGCTCTCAAAATTTATATTATTTGTAATTTCTTGTTCTATTGACAATATTGCAAGATTTTGTAGTCTTAATTGACTCATTGTATAACGAAGATAATTTTTTATCAACTTCAATTTTGAGAAGCTTATTTCGCAACTAGCGACACTGATTGAAATTGTTAAAAAAATTCTTAACAAAATTACAATGTTGGGAACAGAATTTTGCAACCTATACTGCTGAATAAATTTTAGCAGATCAAGTTCTCCCCGTTTTTCCAATGTTTTGCCTCTTCTTTTAGTGTAGGTACGGAAACCTGGATCCTTTTTCTTTCAATATGGAACTGTTCTTTTATCAATGTCATTCAAATTCTTCATTTAGTAGGTTACACGGTATTATACACGAATATTTTCTTACAACTGATCGAAGCGTTCTTTTATTTCCTTTATAATTATTCTGTCCATAGATGAAAACATTTCTCCTTCTAACTCGACGCTCATTCGATATCTTCACAAATTATTTTGGCTGCTATAACAGCGTTTTGTACTAGCGTATCTCTTTGTTCCATGAAATGTGTTTGCAAAGAATTTAGTTTTATATGGCATTGGTGGACATTTAACCCTTTTATTTGCAGGTATTTTTGAGCGTCATTAATTTCCAAAAGGACGGGTTCCCATAAATGAAGGTAACATAGAAAAGAAAAAGATTGCATAGAATTGAGTAATACTCCAGCATCTGATCTCGTTTTACTATTTTCTTCTTCAGATGTCAATTTTTCCAAAGCGCTTAAAATGTAAAAAAAATGTTTTTTTACTATAGTTACGGCGGCAGCTCTAGCGCTCCAGCGAGTTTCTACACTGCGTTTGACACATTGACCAGTGACAGAAAGTAAAACATTCCATCTATGAGTGGAAGAAGAAAACAACTGTTCGATAGTTCCAAAAAATGTGATGGAATTAATAGCTGTAGAAGCTGCGTGTAAACATGCCAGGTTTAAAGAATGATTTGTACATGCTACAAATTCTGCATTTGGATTTATTTCTTTAATACGAGTTTGAACACCGCTGTGCTGCCATGACGGCAGTATTATCGTAAGCCTGTCCTCTGCAATTTTTTATATCTAAACCGTCATTTTCTAATTTCGTTAAAATCATATCTGTGATTTCACCAGCAGTTTTTCCTTTAGTTTCTACAAAGTCAATAAACGATTCTACAACTTTAACTTCGCTACCATCAATAACTACGTATCTAATAATTTGACTGATTTGATCTTTGTGTGAAATGTCAGGAGTGCTGTCAAATATAATACAAAAGTATTTAGCCAGCTTTATTTGATCCATAATTGTTTTTCTGACTGCGCCTCACAATAGCTCTATGAATTCGTTCTGGATCTTCGGCGACAAATAAGAGATACTATATTTATTACCCATCTTAATTTTTGCTACGTGTTCTCGTAATACTGGGTCGTACTTAGCCAATAAGTCAGCAAGCTCAAAAAAACTTCCTCTATTTTCCATTGAATCGATGTTTTCCTGATGAACACTTTCACGATGTCCTCGAAACGCCAAATTTTGTTTTGCTAAGAATCTAATTATATCAAGTATTCTTGTTAGAATTTCCTTCCATTTTTTTTTTTATTTCTTTATCAATATTCTGTTGTTGTAGTTTTTCAATAGTTGCGCCACGTCCAAGTCTTATTTCTAATTCCTTCCATTTGGAATATGATCGAATGTGCAGTGGACTCACCTCATGTTGACTAATTTTGGGTTTTCACCATTTGTTAAAACCATTTTCCGTATTAAAACCTGCTTGACAAAGATTATCAAACAGTTTGCAGCAGAAACAATAAATACTTTTCTTCGATGGTGAATATACCATCCACGATCTTAAGAGCTTTTCACCATTAGGCAAAATTTGAAAAAACCAGTCCTGACTCAGTTTTCTTGTTTCACCTTTGGCTTTGATTGTATTATTAGGACGTTTTACTCCTTAGCTGAAGTCGGCGTCCAAATTTTGAATTGCAAAGGGACCTTGACGTACCAGAAATACTCTTGTATTGTCGTCAATTTTGTTAGGCCATAATCCAATATCTTTCATAGAAATAGACGGAATAATTTGTGCAGCAGATTCTTCATCAGAACTTGATGAACTTTCTACTTCTTCGCCAGTGTGTGAAGCAGGTCTTTCCTCTTGAACAACATTGGAAAATGTTTTTTCGCCTTCGAGGGCTGCTTCTTCGCCCATATTTGAGGCAACAATACTAAAAGAACTAGAAGTTGACTTATGGGAGATATATTTGAGTAGTGCTCCAGTATTTTTAGTCTGTATTTCCTCCCTTCTCTTCCTTTTCTTTCTAAATGACGCACAACTTTCTTTTACTCGTTTCATCCTAGGGATATATAATAAAAATATAACTTGTCGAAATAAATAGTATATTATGTATAAAAAACGGCAAAGTCATTTTACTACTCTGAATAGCATTTAGAATAACATCTATATCTATAATACGTAATATAATATACTTACCTATAATATACTTACCTATAATAAACTCTCCAAATGCACTGGCACCCTAATAATTTGTTTCACTCTTTACTGTTAAAAGATTGAATCGCGAATGAACAAAATGGTTTATAAGCAATTTATCATTCCAAATACAATTCTTCAAAACGGACTGAGTATATTTATCTATTTGCGATTCCTGAAATTGTAACTTCGTCAGTATTTTTGTTTTGTCTCGTTTAGATTTTGTTGTTTGAAAAAGATAGTTCTTATGCCGGCGCCCTAATGCTTTGCAGACCTAGCAGACCGGCGGTCTGCTAGGTCTTCCGCCTTCCCGCCTAGACCCCCATCCGCCGGCCCTGCTTTTCAAAAGAAAAATCGATGATTTAAAAAAATATTGATATATCACTTCAAAGTAATCATATAAACTTTTCAAAAGAAATGACATTTATAAACTGATATCAAAAAATTTTAGTTAGGAAAAATTGCCGAACAAAATCGTAAAGATCCTTTTACGAATTCAACGAATTTTAATGAATACAATAAAATAAAATTATTATCTTGTTCTTGAATTAGAATTCAAAATTTACACTAAAATGCATTTATATACACCGAGGAATAATATTCGAAATCATATAGTTAATCATAATTTATATAAAACAAATATTAAACTTATAATAATCATTTATTATTCAAGAAAGAAAATAAATATGAAATGAATAAGTTGCTTTTTACAACTATAAGTAAATATAAAAAATGCCGCCCCAAGGTAAGTGCCGCCCGGTGCGGACCGCACCCACCGCCCGCCCCCCCTAGGTACGCCACTGCATATAATGATCTTTTGCAGTTTTCCGGTAACTAGAAGGCATCCGAAAACCATATTTCTATCTGTTTAATTAATAAAAAATTAAATCTTAGTTTAAGCTATCAGAGTAGTATCTAAACTTAATATATTTTTCTTACAGTTTTCTGAATTTAGTTTTTCCTAAGCCCCACTTATTTTATGTTTTCAATGGATTGATATCTTTCCTGTTCAAGTCGTCCTTACTTATAATTTATTTATTTGAAGTTATTCTAGTTGCAGTTTTTAAAATACCGTCTACAAAATCCTTTAAACACTTAAAAAAAAAAAGAAAAGAAAAAAGAATGAAATTTTATATTCTGAAATAGCACAGTTGTTAGATGTCAAAGGGGGTGACTATAAATAATACTTGTATTTTATAGTAAATTTTTACAAAAAATTTTACCAAGAAGAGATTACATGGTTGGAATTTTTATAATTTTTATAAAATCAGAAATTTTGATACCTATGTATTTTGGTGTTGAAGAGTCGAAAAGAAATAACAAATGAATTATAGCTGAGTCAAATTGATATTAGAAGCTATGAAATATTTGAGGCCCACTTTTTTATTAGTCCTCTGAGATCCGTTTTTCTCCGAAGAGATAAAAAATCGCGAAGTAAGTATTTAATTTTTTACATTAGAAATGTGAAGGTAAATTTCACCTTCTCTGAAGCTTCTCACAGACGCGATTCAGTTGATCAGCTTGCGAAGGAACAGATGGTGCACTGTCCTACCGTAAAGTGTTCGACTTCAAGTATAGGCTACCAAAACGAGTCATCTTTTCTGCATAGGATCAAAATTGTGGTGATTTTTCCTAGAACGTTGGCCATTGTGAAACAACTAAATAAAGTTATTTTTAAAACATTTAAACTTGGATTGTCGGCATAAGTTTCTACAAAAAATTTTAATAAAAACCTTAAATAAGATTGCATTTGAATCGTGAATTTTCACTTCAATTGTAAAATTCCAGAATTGAAAAGAGTTGAAATAATGCTTTAAAGAGACTCCAATGAACCTCAGAAGAGTGGATTTGGGGAAACTTTAACTGACCTCCTTTTTATCATTTATTATAATAAAAAAGCTTGTTTCGCCGCAATTATTTTCAATGTTTTGTTTCATCGCAACCAAATTTATTCCCCTAAGTTAATTAAAAAAAGATAATGAAAATGAATAGAAAGTTTCATTTGTAATAATTTCTAATATATTCACTAACTTTATCATAACATGTTTAGGTATACAAGTTTAGGTGTGTATAACATGTTTAGGTATACAATTTAAAATACTAAAGGGGGCGATTTCAGGAAGTTAATGTAACTTCGCAATTGAATTTTTTTATTTTTTTTTTTGCATAATTGTTAAAATGTATCACTTTAAATGTTTTCGAGGTGCATCACTTCCGTTTTAGTATGAAACATTGTGGGGGAAAAACCCGACAAAGTATGGTCGTATACAGGTTTTAAAAAAGTCAAGCAATTGATTCGAGTTTTCACAGCAATAAATAGATTTTACTACTACGAGAGAAGATGTTATACAAACCTTTCAATCGATTCCATTGCCTCCACAGAAGAAAAACTTTTTAATTTCGTAAAGAAAATATTGATATTTTCTGAAAGAGTAATTAAGTTTCTTCAAGAGATATTGAAAAAAAAAACTTTCTTATTTTATTTTATTCCTAGTTATGTCAATAATACAGGTTTCTATAATTGATATTTTTAGGTACAAAATGAATTTCTACCGGAAGCTGTTTTGTCCTTGCACCACAGGTTTTAGGTAAAGGCTCAAATCAATTATCAAATTATATATTTCATCACTTATTGTTTAAAATTATGTTCTCGTAATTATTTCCCTTTTATGAAATACTAATAGATGGAATAAAACAAATAAATGAAATCTTTGCTGTAGAAAATGTTGATTTTGATAAGGTTTACATTAGCTGACCAGTCTCCTCAAGAAACTTTAGTATACTCTTTCTGTGCAGAGATATGGCGAAGATCAAAATCAATATTTATTGCATAAATGTGCAGCTTGCCTTGCCATTAAATAAAAAAATAAGTTTAGATTAATATCGACAAAGTTATTTAAACATTAGCATCGTAGTGGTTTAAACGCGTTGATATCTGGTACAAACCCACAATCACTTACCACTGCATTCGTTTTCAACCCGAATGTTAATTTTCGCTTTAAGCCGAAGAGGCTTTTGCATAACACTTATACTATATGTTCACTTTATGTTAATATATGTTTTGTATTGCGTGATTACGCGTCTTTGAGTAATTAATAAACATGTTAATTACTATGGCTTCACTGTAGAAACATGAAAGTTTATACTTTCGTTCAGCCTCAAGTTCTGTCTTTTCATTACTATCACATAGAAATTAATATTTTCAAGCTAGACCATGTAAAATAAGCCGTGTATTAAGTTAGACGATGAGTTTATCGTTTTCATTTACAACTTCAAATTGAGAAACGCTGTAATTATTGAATTATTTGTTTGATTTTAGTTCTAAAAATGCTTAGATATCTTAGACGATGTCAAGTGTTCAAACAAATGTGTTGAACAAAAAAACTAACTAAGTGTTAACAAAGTACATTTATAAAATAAATTATGATTTAAATTTACTAATTTAACTTCTCTTGCTTATAAATTTAGTTCCTATGCTATAGCAAATGAGTCTTGATTTCATTAATTTTATTGACCTACAAACATCATAGAGATTCCTTCACGTTATAACTATAACCGAGAAGTAAACATCTCTATATATATTTCTCTTACACGGCACCAAAAAAAAAGCCTCATTACAACTTCCCGAATGGCAACGTTAGAAAAACGACCAATGATTGCATCTAAAAATGTCACATGCCAAATCCAGCTGAGGTGGCTCAACATATAGCGCTTTTAAAAACGGAAACAATAACCAGAGTGAGCATTATCAGGTTGTTCAATTCAGCTGTGGCAAAAATAAAAATAAACAACTTAAAAAATAAAAATGCTGTTGCCAGCCATAGAATTTTTTAAAAGTTAACTTAGCAACATAAATCAAAATTATGATACTTGAGCGCTTGACGTAACAAATCCCTCAATTCTATAAGTGTTGTATCGCCAAATGCCCAAATTAACAATTGCAATTTCAAAATAATATTGAAATATACAGGTTTAGAATTTTCTACAGTGAAACGTTTTCGGAACTTCAGTATTCAAAAAAGTATACAAAAGCTGGACGTTAAGAACGTATCCAATGAGCGAGCAAAGCGAGCATTGGATTGCGAAGCAATCCGAAATAAACTGCAAAAGCAGTTCCGGGGGTTGGTGAGCGCCAGCGAGCAGGGGGCGAAGCCTCCTAGTTAAATTAAAAACAATAGAGTTCTATTCAATAGAGTAACTATTCGTATCTTTTTAGTGTTTCTAGAGAATCCCCTTGGCGGCGGAGAAACTTTAAGAAAAACATTGTGATATTGTTAGAGCAGATAGTCCTTTAGTTATATCGTTCATGATTACTATTGTTAATTTATTTGACTGTCGTGGTTTTAACTTTTACTACCTTTTATATTTATGATGGACCAACATAAAAAAAAGCTAAATTGTTTCGATTCCTAAGAACCATCAAGAATTCTCATTTAGACTTCACGGAAATATACAGCTGAAACCATCATGGATAATTGGTTCATGAGAATCAAACTTTTCTCGATGGTTAACCATAATAGCGTTGAAGTTGCATCATCCATCATAGAATGGTGGAAATTTGATGGCATATCAAACACCACCATTAACGCATAATGGAAAAACTGGATGATGGTGACCATCAAATGATGTTGGTCCATCATGAATCGCATAACTTTCAACATAAACCCTCAAAATATTTTTATGGTACCATCAAGAATTCTGATTTGGGAGTCCAACTATCTTTTGAACAGCTAAAGTAGATCTGTAATCTACATTGATGATTATGGGAAACAATACAATATTTTACTTGTTATTTATATTTAGATATTCTTTTGTTTCATTATTTTTCTTTATATGTAGAAATATAATGAGGAGGAAATTCAACCTCACAAGTGACATCACAGATTCTAATTAACAACTTAATTGTAATAAATCATCCTACAGGTCTAAATAAGCTGAATATAATGAATCTCAGAGTCAACGGTGAAACAAAAAGCAATAAAATAATTTAATTAGGAGCTTTAGTAAATGCTCTATGGTTAAAACGTAGGTAAAAGCTAAATAGTAACCCTAAACTTAAAAATGATTTGAAAGACATGTGTACACAATAAAGGTAGTAAATCGTGGCAAATATTACTTAAAGATATTGTATCATTCTGAACATTGATATACGAAAAAAAAAACTTGGATCTAATCTTCATGCTTTAGGTCTCAATCTTAATGGTCTAATCATAAAAATGGTAATTAACTAATGCAGGCGATTACACAAAAGCGTAACTTCTCTTATAAACATACCTTTTTTTGTGTGAACCCATAAAATATTGGAAGTGAACTTAGAATATATGGTTTTGATAATTAAATCGGGAGAGCAGTCGAATGTTTGCTTATTTCGCTATTATTTGCTTTATAACTTTTTGCGTATTTCGCAATTACAAAGAAGTCGTATTTTTAAACTTTCATCACTCGAGAAGTAACCAGATGGTTTCCTTTACATTTTAAGTTTTATCTTTCAAACTACGAAGATTTGAAATATTCGTAATATTCTGGTGTTACAACGTGGAACGCTTAAAATTCAATTTTTTTACACCATAAGTAAAAAAAGATTAGGGAAATAATTAACAACTTTTTTTTAATATGTAGATATCCTTGAATAAGACCATTTTATTTTCGTGTACAAAAATGTTCAAATTCGCTTCGCAATAGTTCCGGAAAAATGGCAAAATTCAGAAAGAATGAAATAAAAAATTTTTGTACTATCCAGCAAGCCTGCTTAATGAAACGAATTGAAATGCCTTTCTTGTTTTCCAACTGCGCCATCTAAGCCAAAAATGCAACAGCCAAACACACATATCGTTTTAAAGGCCTCTTCATACATCTATTCTTTTTCAGATCTGAACGAGAGAACGACAAATCTCCAATTCTGTTCATTTGGAGGTATTTATTTGTTATGAGAACTTGAGGGACTGACCCGACAGATTTAACGTACACCAGTCACTATTTAATACAATATATTTGGCCTGCAAGGATTGAACTCACGACTTATTAGACAAGTGCTCAACGCCCTATTCGCCAGGCTATCTCGGCGTGAAATGAATATTTAGGGTCTTAAGATTTCGATCACTCAATATTTAAAAGGCCAAGAATGGAAATCCCGGGGGGGGGGGAAGATATGGTTGTTCAATAAATGTACATTCTTGGGTCGTTCATTCGTATCATAAAATATCTTCCGCTCTAATTAGTTATCATATTCAATGTTAGAGCTGTGATGGCTCAAGAGATAGAGCGTTCGCCTTCCATTGATTTGAACCGGGTTCCCAGCAATGGCTGATCAATATGAACTCCACATCTGGCTTGTACCGACCACAGTGCAAACGTAAAATACCCTCAGTGGTTGACGGATCATAGGTTAGAGTCCCCCTGTCGTCAGGCTAACCGTGGGAGGTTTTAGTGGTTTTAAACTCCATGTAACGCAAATGTGGGTCAGTTCCATCAAAAAGTCTTCCATGAAGGCAAATGTCTCACAGTACTTGATCCAGGAGTTCCTTGTCTTCTGGATTGGGTTCAAAAGTACAAGGATACGGAATTCAACATTGGTAGTCGTAAACCCAAAAAACTGGATCAGCTGTTCAACGCCGTTTATAAAATGAAACTTATTCAATGTTCATTTTTGCTCACTGTACATAATGGGGTTAATCTGTACTGAGTATATTTTATGGCTGTTTTAATTTTAATATATTGTGTGCGGAAGTTATGAATTGAGAAATTATTGTTTTGCTTTATTTGAAGTGATGATATCTGGTAGTGATGAATATTTTTACAGCTTAATGCGTCGGAGATATGCTCGCACTAATATCGTCGGGCAGAGACGTGGAGCCATCGAGAATGTTGAGGAAAGCCAAATCATCCCGTAAGTGCACACTCTACTTAATTATTTGCCTTTGTAGTAAAAACTCTGTAGTTAAACTTTATTAAAATCGGAAGTCATCGTGGAGAAATCTTTAGAGGAAGGCATTGGCTCACATTGGGCTACCTGGCCAACTATAATGATGATGATTATTAAAACGTTGTATACACTTGATTTCGTAGAAACGATGATGGAAATTTTTGATGGTTCAAGATGAACAAACCATCAAAACATGTTGCTATCCTTATGTCGGACCATCATAAATCTGTTCCAATTCCTACATTGGGTTGGTGGTTATTTATTTTGGTTACCATCAAAATTTATGTTGGTCCATCACTGGAAAACCATCAAAAATTTTGACTTGGGTAAGCGTGAATTGAAAAAGAAATGAATTTGTGAATTTCGGAACGCTTTAGTGAGGAAAAATTGACTATTCCAGAACCCGAGCTAAGGACTTTAAATTGCTAGCTAGTAAATTAGTCAAATTGAATGTCGGAGCAAAAGAAAAGTGTTTCGTTACGCGATAACATGTGATCCGGCAATAAATTTGTTAATCTGAATTTTAAGTCTTTTCCTTGTTATATTTATATTATCTGGAATGAATACAGTTCTAATGAAGTATGTTACATATCTGAGGAAAATTTTTGTTGACGAATCAAATAAACAAGATGCAATTTTCAGGATCTAGGGGAATATATATTTTTCTTTTCGAAAGAAAAATCGCTTGCCAGAACAAGATTTCTTTCACCGAATGAACTATTTTATCATGTTGAGAGCGTTGGCGAATGCTCAGCGGGGGCCACTGTATTTTAATAAGAATGAAAACAGCATAAAAAAAAATTTAAATTGGTGAATATCTTTGCGCATCATACTTAAAATTAATGAAAAGTTGAAAAAATAATGCCTTTTTATCAATTTTTTTTAAAGTTTGCTGAAACGACTGGATTAAACACGCTTCAGTTCATTTTGTTACCTCTATATTTTAAATGACCTAAATAAATAAAGTTCTGATCAATAATATTTAATCAAGGTTGTAGAAAAAAATAGAAGTTGATAATTTTTTCTTAATTTTCAATGTGTATCTCTTTATATTAGATCAGAACAGTCATTCACTTATTATATTAGATCAGAACACTCATTCATTTATTAGATCAGAACTACCTCACTATGAGAAAATGGCTGCTACCTACACTCTACCCAACAAAACCACCCAATTTTTTGTAGGGATATTTAAATTATACTTATAGCAAAAAAAACCCGATCCTCCTGGATAACTTTTGATCTAATGATTGGATCTTCACTTTCTAGGACTCAATCTTAATGGATCAAGGTAGGTGAGCTCAAATATGCTAATTAATTAATGCTGAAGTAACGATATTCGCTGAATACCTTTTCTTCGACGGATTTCTCACTCTCAAAATATAACCGCAGTCTTAGTTAGGAGAACAGTTTGGATCTCTTAATGTTAATTCATTTATGGATATTTCCCATATCTTGAAAACTTTTTAAGAGAATTTAAATATTTTTACACATTATAAAATTCATTTATTCAAAAATTCACACGCAAAAAATAACTCGACACATTACACTAATAATAGCCGAAAATCTTTTGAATTGTTCATTTTTTTACATCATTTTAAAGAATGTAGTTTTGCAAGGCCAAATACGAATTCTTGTTTAAAATTTTATTTCTAAGGAACTGTTCGATAGATTTCTTTTTCTGTTATTATGAAATAAAATATAATAGAAATTTACTAAAATTTATTTTTCTCCTGTAATTAACTATCTTTGCAAAAACGAACTATATAATTGCGTGCAGAAATTTTTCAATTCGATTAAAAAGTTCTTGAAACATGGTTAATTATACAAAAAATAAAATTAACATAAAAGAGTGCTCTTTTGACCCTATTTCCCAGATTACCTCTAGATTTTGGGTAGGTAAACGATATTAGATTGCCAAGAAATCGATATTCAAAAATTGATAATCGATATTAGATTACCCGAAATCGATATTCGTAGGGGAAAAAAGTATGTTTATTCAGAGAAAGTAGGTCACTGTGTCTGATTTGCACTAATTAATTACCACATTTGAAGTTGCTCCTTCGAACCATTAAGAGGACGCCATAGCGAGGGAGAAACTTTTCGTCTAATATTCTCTTTCACCTTCTCAGCTAATTTAAAAGAAAGGGGGGAAATGAGCTCAGGCAAACCTAGAGTATGCCACGAAATTTAAAAAAAAATTCAAAATATCAAAATGCATTGAAATTATTGGAAGAGAACTTTTCCATTGCAAAATTGGTGTAAACATTTTTTTCCATTGGTATTCAATTTTAAACTATCACTTTAAAGCGCATAAGAACGCTCGAGAAATTATTCGCTCGGACAAATTTCAATAGCAAAGATGTATTAAACCACAGTCTTGTAAAATGCTTCATTGAAAAGTTTTTTCTTTCCAGGAAATGGTTTGTGAATCATCCACCACTGCTTCAACTAGTCAATGTCCTGACAGTAAGTTTTTCTTTTGAGAAATTAATCTATGAGTACTTTAACATAACATTATGAAGTATACTCTCGATATCTCGAACCTCTATAATACGAAAAACTTATTATGTCAAAAAAATATTTGCCCCCTCACTATAACGTATCCACCTAATGTAATTTTTTAGGGAAAAATCTCAATGCAAGTTTATTTTGAAACAACTATTTTCTACTAAATGCATAATTATCTCAGTCTTACTTTTAAAAATTAAAATTGCTGTATTTGAACTTATAGTCAACTATCATTGCACATATTATTAAGTAGTTATTCTTATGTTTTATGATTCTATTTTTTAGAGTACTATTTTAGAACATATTTTGCTCTGAACTTGTTATCTAGAAACTTTGCTATCTCGAAATTTTTTTAACGCTCCCTTCAACTTTGAGATGAGTATACTGTATTTAAAATCAACATTACCTTAATGTATAATGAGCCAAAAAAAGGAACCCCTGAATAACTTTTGATCTAATGATCGGATCTTCTCTTATTAGGACTTATTCTTAATGGTTCGAAGGGATGACCTCAAATAGGCTTACTAGTAAGTGCATAAGATAATTTAAATTACGAAATCGGACAGAAAAACGTATTTAAACATAGTTTTTTTTCCAACGGATTTGGACTACTGACCCCCAAAAAATGGGAGGTAGCCAAATTTTGGGAAACACATTTTTCGTCATATCGCGAGAATTTTTTAAGCAAATTGAAAAGTTTTCACACACAATTATAGAATTCTTTTATCCAAAGATGTAAGAATTTGATTTTAGTGAGTATTTATTATTATTTTATTTCAGAAGGGTCGAAATTTTTTTTTAAGCTATACATTTTTTTGCGTCATTTTAAAGTGTGCAATTTAATATGGCAAAATACAAAATGTGAGCGAAATCGTTCGAATAGTTCCTGAGAACTCGCGATTAAAATATGCAACTTTTTTAAAATTCCATTTCGCTGGAATTATTCGATTTTACTTGCATTTTTCTGCGTAAAATTACATTTTTTTAAAAGTATGCAAAGAATTTTATATTTTACAATTCAAATATTTTTCGACCCTTCTGAAATAAAATAATAATAAATATTTGCTGAAAGTTATTATTATTTTTTTGCATGGAATTATCTTTGGATAAACGAATTTTACGATTGAGAGTTCATTTTAGAGTATAATTAAAAAGTTCTCGAAATATAGCAAAATAAGCAAATAGTAAAATTAACATTAAGGTGTATAAACTTCGGACCACTCTCCTGATCAAAGTATGGGGACTCTCTTTCCCAGATTACGACTACTCCCAAATTGTTCGTTGACAAAAAGTCATGTTTACTCTGAGAAAGTCTGTTTTTGAATCTGATTTCTCAACTTAAAATACAGTCTGCACTAATTAATTAGCATATTTGAGATCACCCCTTTGAAACATTAATATTGAGTCCTAGAACGTGAAGATCCGATCATAGATCAAAAGTTATTCAGTTGTTGGTCGCTGTACATTAAAGAATTGTGCAGTTGGTTCCTTCTCTACGGACACAAATTATGAGAACTGATTTCCATTTATATAGAATGTGTTTTTATACAATCTTTGAAATATTCATTGTCTTTTCTTTTTAGTTGAAGAAAATAACCTTGACTCTGATGAACCTGAGACAAGAGAAGAAAAAATTGAAGCAATTAGCGACGATGATAGATTTAGTAATTTTCACTCTATTTATTCTCATACATTTTTTTAAATTCTTTTTGAAAACAGTTTCAATTTGTTAAAATATGTAGTAGACTGAACTATGTTATGCCTCAAAGCCTATTGAGATGAAGCAAAATGAAATTTTGAAGAATTCTTGAAAAATGCTTAAAAAATATGAAAATATTAATTGATATGTCGAATTCATGTCTTAGTAGAATGTCTTAGAGTAATTTTGTCAAACTTAAAGATCTTTTTTTATTTGCGCCAATTAATTCAGTTTAACAAAAACTATTAGGAAGAGAAAGTTTTTTTAAATGCAGTCATGTACCCATATGTTAAAAATTGTATAGCGCATCTCACTTTGCTTTATTTTTGAAAACACTTTTTCGATTTGAAACTATGCTTTTGGTACCTAAAGCATAAATGCAATTATAATTTTATTTTGAGCAAGATGAGCGAGCGAAGCATTCTCAGATGGCGAATCTATCTCAAAAAAATTGCACTTGATATGAGATAGTGAAGTGATTAGAGGTAGGTACTGATTCGATGATTCGAATCAGCACTGAATTGATTCGGTGATTCGAATCACCAATCTGAATCATTTGATACGAAAAGTGATTCAAATCAGTGATCTGAATCGAGTTACTTAAATCAATGATTCAAATCACTGACCTGAATCACTTGATTCAAATATTGATCCAAATCACATGATTCGAATCAGTGATCTAAATCGCCTCATAAGAATCAGTTATGCGAATCATTTCATTTGAATCAGTGACTTGAGTAACTTAATTCGAAAAATTGATCCAAATGTCATGATTCGAATCACTGACCAAAATCGCATGATTTGAATTTCTGATCCGAAGCTCTTGATTCGAATCATTGATCTGAAGCGCATTATTTAAATCACTTAATTCGAATCAGTGATCTGAATCACTTGATTTGAACCATTGATACGAATCACATGACTTAAACGACTTCACATTGAGAGATTCAAATCAAGTACTTCAAAAAAAATCGGAATTGCAAAAAATTTGAAAAAAGTTTACTTATTTATCACTATTTTTCTTTTAACTCGTGTCGAACAACAAAAATATGTATATTATTCTTTCTCATTACTAAATTTTTTCAAGTAACTAAATACAGGGTGTTCCAAAATTATCTTTACAACTTCAAAAATTCATAACTTCGAACATAAGCAAGATATTTATGTTCTGTCTTTTGCATGTATTACTGCAACTAATAAAGTTTTTTTTCAATCGGCTGAAAAGTTATAAGTGAGGATATGGACACCACAACGGAAAGCTCAATGCGTCTTATGGTTCATAGAGACGAAATCAGATACACAGGAATTTCAGGACAAATTTCCAAAGAGACCCAGACCCTCCATCCGGCACACAAGCTTCATGAGCACCGGACGCACAAGTCCAGAAAATGTGGAGCGAATACGGCCATGAGACGCATTGAGCTTTCTGTTGTGGTGTCCACATGCTCTCTTATAACTTTTCAGCCTATTGGGGAAAAAAAAACTTTATTAGTTGCAGTAATACATGCAAAAGACAGAATATAAATATCTTGTTTATGTTCGAAGTTATGAATTTTTGAAGTTGTAAAGATAATTTTGGAACACCCTGTATATTTATTATATCTTTCGTATAATTATATTGTATATGTTGCTAATTGTTATGAAGACTTTTAACTATGGTAAATTTTAAATAATCGAATGGATTTATCGAATTCTTAAACTGGAAAAACTCAACTTTAATCTAATCTTACAAGAAATTTTTAAATCTATATAACATACTATCATTATGAAACGAAACTAACTGAAATTTAAGAAACAATTATTCATTATAGCTTAAATCTATATCGATAAAAAAACTGATTCTATTGATATGATCCACTTAGATGATTTATTTTTCCCAACTCTAGTAATGACAAGGCGTTGATCTGCGATTTAAATAAGAAAACATATGTTTTTGAGTTGTTTAATGTCACAGCTGAAGATTGCACCCTGTCATTCTGTTTAGCAAAACTAGCAAATCGGTAGTAATGATTCTTGTTTTTCCGTTATGAAATGTGACGTCTGATTAAGACATTTTACTTTGTTTTAACTTTTTATACAATTCAAAATTTTTAAATTTCAAAGTTGCGTTTTACAATGAATTTACTCCAATATCTTAATTTGCTTGCTACTCTATAGGTATCTCATAGTTCGACAGTTAAAAGAGCGATCTGGAAAAAAAAATGCGTAAGCAATATTCAAAATTAGCGATTGGATAACTAGTAAAAGTATAATTTAAAAAAACTAGAAAAAATAAGAAATCTAATATGAAAAAGCCATTTGAAAGGAATCAGTTTCAGAAGCATGATAGCGAGCAGGGGGCAGAGCCCCTAATATTTCTAACAAACATATGTGGTTAGTCTGAGAATCCTAATCTACACCCAAACAAAAAAAATTTGTCTGGGTATTTGGATTTGCCTGGCGTGTCACATTAACGAGACATGATTGTGCCTTCTATTTCTGTCAATAATGCTTTTCATGCAAATCTCTTATTTTTTGCAGTAATAATATTTTTCCCGCATTACACATACTTTCTTATTATTTAATAACACTTTTTGTATGTCTAACTCCGTATTTTTATTATACTATTTTATACATATAATTTAATACCATATTTTTTTATATTATTTTTCTTCATATTCTTAATTTTCTAACTATTTTTTTTTTAGTAGAACTGAAAAGAAATCTTCAAAGCCTTGTAAATAAAGCTGTGTTGAGAACCACAGTTGTATATTTTCAAAGGTACCACCCTTACAAAAAGGTAAGTAAATAACCGTTGTATAATTTATTGCCAAGACATACAATTAAGCCGTTTTGTTATTATCCGTATTTTGAAACTTTTAAAACTATTTTTACTGAACTTTTATGGATTCCTTTAAGCATAACTTTACACCGGTGTTTTTATTATTATCATTATTGGTGTAAGTAAGAAAACCATAATTGGAAAAAAAAGTGAAGAAAATAATATTTAAAATTAATATTGTTCGCTCTGGAATTACCTCATAGGAATCGTTCACCTCATAGGTTTAACTATGATATATTTATTTCGTTATGAAGTGCCATATTTGATAGATAATAATTTTAGAAGGTTAACGTGCTTAAACAATAATTGAAAAAAATTCTCAAAGGTTCTGAGTTATCGACAATGTCAACATACATCTATGAAAAAGTACCCCAATATACAATCTAGTTAACATAACTTATATAACTAGTGAATAGGCACTTTTGTAGTGGTAGACACACTACAGTACTCCCAAACCAGATTTATAGCTGCGATAGAATTCGATGAATGGATACCATTAGTTGATTTGTTGCTATCTTGTGAAACGCAGGGAGAGCTGTAATAAGATCACCATACTTTTAAGTGCTCATCATGAGAGCTGTATTAAGTTGACGATCGTGGTCACTCCTGTGTTGCTTTTAGCAGTCGATTGTGTATGTTGTGTGTCATCGAGACTGAGTAGCAACGGCATGAGGAGGGGGATAATATCGCAGTCACAGGTAGCAAGTCAACTTGTTCAATGCGGACCATAAATCGAAGTAGGCGTGTTCAGATCAAAGTGTGCGTTACTGTCAAGATAGGAATGTTCACAGCATGTTCGAAGATTATCAACAATGTCAACCTATGAAAAGGTACCACAACCGAGTTAACATGTCTAATATAGAAGTGATTTGGCATTTTGTAGCGGTAGACGTTTTCAGCTTAAATGAATCTATACGCAAAAAGATGTAATATACCAATAAGGAAAAACTTTAGAGTTAAAAACAAAGTGATGAGAATTTTATTGATAACTTATATTAGTTTCATTCAGCTTAATATATCTGTTAATGCTTTGTTCATAGAAGATCACATCATGTGATTTTTTTTTACTCAAATAAGAATAGTTAACTTCATTTAAATTTACTTAAAGATAAATGCTTGCTTGTAGTATGTTTTGAACTACAATACACTGTTCTTAATTATCATTCTTTTCTCTGAATGCTAATTGTTCAGGACAGATCTTGTCATAGGCTGAAATGACTGATATGGTAAATTATACGATTATATTACAATAATAAGATTCATTCAATAGGTCCTCAACAGCTTGTGCTACAATATGGCTTGTTTGCAACGCTGTACGTGCGCTATATTTGACATTGTTAACTCTTTTTGAAATGAAAAAATTTTCTCTCGTATATGAATGACAATGTTGTTACCTGCAATTAACCCTTATTAAACCCCCTGGAGGACAGTTTGGGCTTAATTGTTTTAAAGCAGCCTTTTATAAACTTTACTTCCTCTTGGTATCTCTAGAATTCGTGAAGTAGAAAAGTTTGATATTTCTACATAATCAACTACAAAAATATCCTTGGCACTTAATACTTATATAGTCACTATTAATACACTTTTGATACAATAACCACCTTCATTTATTGAATATGACATATCTGTTATTTTTAAAGAGTATTGTTTAATCTTAAAATTTTGTTGATTTCAAATTTCCTTTCATAACAAAAATTCATATATCTAAAGAATGATCATTGCATTGCAAGTCCTTTGTCGTGATCAGTCTGTGTAAGTATTTACTTTCTCTCTTATCTTTTTTTTTTTTTTTTTTTTTTTTTTTTTGTTTAATCGTAAACACTGATATTATTGAGTAAGATAATATTTATGTACTTTTTGTGAGTATTTCAACTTTGTATACTTGATACATGCCAGACCGCGATTTTTTTCCCATATAAGGCTGAAATATCAGTACCTTAACAAATAATTTCATAACAAATACATTTATTCTACTAAAACTTTTTTCTTCAAGGCAATTGGATTTTAAGTTATACTGACCCAATAGATATAGCGTATTTTAAATTCATATTGAATCATCCGTTAACTTAGTATAAACATCTAATACCGTGATTTAAATTCTTAAGTTTATTTTTCATTTTTGCAGAAGACGTCCCTGTGTGATCTACGTGAGTTCCGTTCACAAGTTTCACAAGTAAGTTTTTTGAATAATTTTTTATTTATAACATCTTATAAGTATTAAAATTTCTACAACTGTTAAGGTTTTGAGTAAGTAGCTGGAACTTGTCCAATCAAAACTCGATGATCACGTGCTCAAAAATTTATCTCTGCTTATTGTATTCTGAAATGGTTGATAGTCTGTAGTATTAAATAAAATAGAAATAAGATATGAAATAATTATCATCGAAGGCTATTAAAGGAGATTATTGAAGGTTCATTTAATGCCCTCTTCATCAATATATACTACAGCATATGTGCCTTAAATTTACTTGTTTACAATGATATACCGGTGTTGTCTTTAGTATAATAATTATTCATTGTTGATTCCTTTGTCACAACCATCGGCATAAGAAACAATGTAATATTAAGTCAATTTAATATTTTTAAAATTAAAATGCGTGTTACATTTTTTGTGCTCAAATTTTGAGGAAAATAGTTACTTTAACCAAAATATTATTTAGGAGACACCAGGCACGTGAAAGGATTCGTAAAGATGGTACTTGTAAGGTAAGAAGTGATATGAATTTCTATTCTGAAATATTTGTTAATGAATTGTTGAAATGCTTTCTCTCTCAGGTGTTGATCACATGCGACTTAATTTAGTTATTAACGATTTTAGGATAAGCAAAATGTATTTCGATCAATTAGGTTAAAATAAAAAAAAATTTAAGAAAAAGCAAAGTTTTAAAATAGATAATTCAGTCGAACCTTGTTTAGACGAAGTCTATAGATAGCAAAAAAAAAAAATTCTTTCGAATTTGTATTAATGAGAAGAAGAAAAAATTCGAAGGAAGAAAAAAAAAATTGAAGGATATCTGTAAAAAATAAATGCAATAAAAAATGAAATAGTCTTATTACTAATACCACTGCTTAAGTTTTCTAACCAAAAGGATTTTTTTAATAGAATCAACAATGCCTTAGCAATTAAGTAGAAAAAAAGAATGACGGTTAAAAAGTAATTTTTCTCTTTCTTCAGGTCTAGGTTCCAAAGTTGGCACCTGCAAAGGTCCATCCTCTCTCACGTGTTCAAGAATCATTCTTTTCTGAGACAACGTTAATAGAAAACTGTTTTTCTTTGTCTTAAGCAATAATTCCTGATAAGCGTTTTCGTCTTAACGAGATTCGGCTGTATTAAATTTTTGTTAACTAAAGTCACTAAACAAACGTTTTTGAAGGAATGAGACAGTATATTATTATTTTTTTTAAATCGTAGACGATATGATTTAAAACAATTTTACAATGCTCCATAGTTTTTTTTTATTATTAAATTTTTGCAATATCTTTATGAGCTATATTTGTATAAACCAGTGATACAAAACTTTTAAGTGGAAATTGTTCCTGCTGGAATTTATACACTAAAGAGCCAAAACATTATGACCACCTCTTAATAACGAGTTGACCCACCTTTAGCCCGCAACACAGCTGCAACTCGCTTTGGCATGGATGCCACAAGTCTTTGGTAGATGGCCGGAGACAGATTGTGCCAGATGTTTAAGCAACGGTCACGCAAATCCGAGATATTGCGACCTAGTGGTCTTTGAACTATAAGCTGCCGTTCCATGACATCCCAAATGTGTTTTGTCGGATAGAGATCCGGTGAGTTAGACGGCCAGGACATTAACTGGAATTCAGCATCATGTTCCTGGAACCACTCCAACACAATTTGAGTCTTGTGACACAGGGTGTTGTCCTATTGGAAAATTCCATTTCCAGCTGGAAAAACAGAGGTCATGTAAGGGTGCAACTAGTCCGTAATGATGTTCAGATACCCTGTAGCATTCATGGTCTGCTTTACCACAACCATGGGTCCCAGAGACGCCCAAGAGAACGTCCCCCAAAGCATTATACCGCCACCACCGGCCCGTGTATGACCTACTGTACATAGAGGGAGCAATTATTCGCCTGGAAGACGGCGTATCCTGACACGGCCATCGGCGTGATGAATGACAAACCGTGATTCATCTGACCCGGCAACTCTCTCTCACTGATCCATGGACCAGTCGCGATGTTCCCGGGCCCAGAGCAGGCGTAGTTAATGACACTTGGTCAGCAAAGGCACACGAATGGGACGTAGCCCCATATCCAACAGTGTACTATTCTACTTGACCCTGCATGCCCTCTAGATCCGGTTTTGCATCAAGACAATCTCCTTTTTCTTTGATAGTGTCTACTTCACCGTCATTCATCCTCTTTGCATAAGTATGTACTAACAACTATAGATAGCCACGAGTCGTGCAGTTTCAGAAATGCTTGTTCCGATCCGCAGCCTTTCCAATCACACACAGAAGTGAAAAAATGATTCTTCAAACTCTCCAGCAACAGTTAAATACCACTTTCACCTGATCACGTGTCTTCCACGTCATCCAGGAGAAATCATTGCAAAATGTAGGGGTGGTCATAATGTTTTGGCTCTTGAGTGTAAGTTAGTACGCTTAAAAAAGAAGTAAACTGTATTTTTTTAAACTTTTAATTCCTACTTCACAATTAGTTTATTTTGTGAGCATTTGTTATAAAAGAGATTCTAAAATATATAAATTTTTTGCAGTACATCTGGACCTTTGATGACAAAAACATGATGTGCCTCTCAAAATCAGCCAAGATCCTTTCAGAAAATGATATTTTTTTAAAAAAATAGTCCAGGTTTTTTTTTTATATAAAGTGCAGAATCACCAAAAAAAGAATTTTTTTTTTTTTTGATATCAATGAAATGGTATAACCTTATGAAAAAACTTGCATTTCACAAATATTGCGATGCATTACTGTGTTAAAGATTAATTTCTTTCAATCTTTTTTTTTCTTAAATGTGTCTAGCTTATGGATTTGGCAACTTTCTAAAATCAAATTTCTCTCAACGATATTAATGGACGCTTGACTTCCACAGTTCTACAGTATGTTTAAATGTTATTTATACACATTCCATTCCAGTCCTGCATATTAATACATCTTTTATTACAATAATAATGAAATAAACAATTGGAAGAAGGTTAAAACCACATTTTTCGTTGGAAATTTCACGCTTATGGGTGCCCGCTGATGGGGACACATGTACAATAATTACGGATATGTATGAAGTAGATTTACGCACATTTTTTATTATAGAAATTTCATGAACTGAGGAAATAATTAAGGCCGATGAATATCTTCTCTTCCAAAAAACGTGCCCAATTAAAAATACATAAATAAAAATAATATAGAACTAAAATTAAAATTTTTGCTTATAGCACAAAATTTATCGGGTTTTTTTTTTTTTTTAAATAATTGAATGGTTCAATAGATCCACCCCCCCCCACCCCCGGTTGTCATGGAATGACAACGGCTTTGTGAGACCTTTTGTTGAAACGAAAATATCTGAAAGGATAATTAAATGATTAAAAACATCATTTTGCAAGTTGACTTGATCAACGCATAAAGTATTTGGTTACCTTAAACTAATAATTTTATATTCAAACTACGAGAAAGTTAAAAGAAATTGATCTCATTAAATTGCGTAGGAGATGTTACACCGATTTTCACATTTTTTGTGGAAAGGTACTATAAATTTATCAATCATATTTAAGCGTCTGAAATTTCATTTTCTTTGTTTTAATAGTTCTTTTAAGTAGTTTCTAGGCGAGTTCAAAAACATAGTATTTGAATTTTAAGTATCTGACACACAAAACGGAATAGATTGAGACGAATAGAAGAAGATGAATGACTGCTTCGAACCAACGTATTTTTTTCCCCATTCGTTATTTTACTCTTACGTTATTCTATACGTTTTTTGCATACTTTATTGTAAACGTTTACTTAATGTAATGTTCTTATCATAATGTGACTTTATATTGTAACATCCACTTTCAGAAGAACTAAGGAGGATATTATATCGAGCGCCGATTGTACACAAATGCCTATCATCTATCTTTTTTGTATAGAAAGTGTTCAAAGGTCAAGTAGATTAGAGTCGATAATTTATGGTTTATTACCGTTTGACGAATAATTTAAAACGTCCATTATGTCTCTGAAAACATAACTCATTAATCAACAGTAAATATATAGATATGTATTTATCGTTTTTATACTGTTCGACTAATCTACTTTACCTCTGAACGCTTCATACATCTATCAAGCTATCTCCGTCAATATACATTTCTATCTATGCACACAATCGATGCTCAATATAACAACCCCTGTAGTTATCATGCTCGTAAATAGTTACTCCGTACTAGTATGTACGGACGAGCGTGTTTTTTTCATAATTTTATATCAATGCTAGTGACATATTGTTATCAAAACAATGCGTTGGCTAGAAGTAATCATTTTCACTCGAATTCATTTCAACATTTTTACTCGAAAAATGAAAAATCGAATAATACTATATGAATAACTCTCCTACTAATTCATCAGTTGCAAAGATGGATGTGAATGCACACAGAAAATGTTTAGCAAGTGAATAACGTGTGGATTCGTATATCGAAGGATAGGATTCGTAATATCGAGCGTCAACTGTATGCATACATGTCTATATAGCTAGCTATCTTTAAATATGGGTGGTCATAGTTAAAGTGGATTGAGTCCGAAAAGATAGTTTTAAAAATAAACAATATCAGTTGAATTCTATGGAATTTTAGAACATGTTAATATAACTTGTTTCTTAACTATCAGAAATACTTTCATCAATAAAGGTATCATTACGTAACTATTACTTACTTTCGGACTTTATTTACTTCAGCTCTGAGCGCTTCATATACTAGGTATCTAGCTCATTTTCCAATATATTTGCATACCTTTCTGTCAAATGCATACAGTCAACGCTCAATATAAGGATCATCATCTAGTTATTTATTCATAAATACCATAAACTAACGGATTGATTTTCTAGTGCCAGAAAAAATATTCTTGCGGTGTTTTTATGTTCATAAATGTATACAAATGTTTTTTTAAAATATCGTATTACAAGTTAAAACGATACGCTTGTTAAAAAGCGTTTTTTTTTTTTCTTTTCAATTAGCACACAATCAGATAACCGCATGATTTGACAAAAAAATTATCTAGAATGATGTCAATACCGGGTGAGTTAACTCGTAGTAATAATTTTATAGTACCTTTCAGAAATAAGCATAAGAAGATAAGCAATTCATAATATTTGTAGTTTTATAAAATCAAACATATTCATTTCGATTCTTAGTTTTAGAGAAATGTTTTAGTCCTCTTGAATAGTTTTTTTTCGATTTTAGGAGAGCCTTTTTATAAAATATCAAGGGTCAGTTTTTATGAAAAAAATAGTATTATTAAAGTTATTGTATGCATAGGGGTCACACACCTGACTTACACCCCAGTTTCCTTATCGGTGGAGAGCTTAAACGTGCAGCATTGATAGCAAAACATCAGCCAAGAGTTCATTTTCTGGCCTATAAATAAGTTTTTGCTGTAGCTTACGATTTCATAACTCATTGTAGCATATGATTTATAGGTTTTGAAGCTTGTTTTAAGAAATAATAAGATCGAAATAGCTACCTTTTGAGTTTTAAACTATAAAATTGTTAAAAAAAAAACAATTTAAAAACTCCAAGAATTATGAACTCCAAGGGTAGGTTCAGGGAATTTAGTGCAATGCCTGATGGTTACAGCGTGCTACCTCGTTAGGGGACTTCAACTATAAACAAAATACTAATAATAAATTTTACCTAGGCTGAATTCGAAATTAAAACAAATCATCGAGTCCTATGAACCCCTTTTACAAATCAGCATCGTTCCAAACACAACTGAGAGCCGATTAGTATTCGACATCTCATAAAATGTCTGAAAAGAGAATGAAATGTCTCATGAAATGTACAGAATCTCATAGGAAGATTTTATCGGAGTCTTAAAAAAATAGTTGAAATCAATCTGTTGTTGTTGTGGCTTATCCTCTTAATACCTGACGAAGTCAGACAAGGTCCATCAGACCGTTGACTCTAAGAAAATCGAGGACCAGAGAAGGGAGATGAGTCCCGAGCTCCCGATGGTGTTCCTGCCTTGTCGGGGCGGTGAGGCTCGCGTGTACCAATGACCCGGAGGGCTATGCCGGCGGTAGCTTGCTACCGGTAGGGTCTCCTAAGCCGGACAGGCCGAAGGGTAGGTGCCAGACGAAAAAGAACACCAACACGAGCCAAGACAGAATTCTAACTATATGGTGCTCAGATCAATAGAAGCTGCATCTCACCTCCTCCTTATTACTTCGTTGAAAATCAATCTAAATTGTGGTAGCGGGCAAAGTAAATCATCTTCAAGGGGAAATCAGAGACTTTCGTTACCAGTAGATTAGTGTAGTTCTAGTGCAACTAAAGTAACAACCAATCTATGCAAGAGGTGAACAATTCGTGTTTTGAACTTTACTCAGAAAGAATTAGGAAATACTGCCGTTTCTGAATTCTCCAAAGCGTTCAAAAAGGATGAAATTCGGTGTGGATAAAGAAATGTCAATGAAAGCTATAATGAACCAGATATTGTGAAATTTAATCAAATACTAAGGTTAAAGTGGGTCAGAATAGCAGAAATGTCAAAAAAGTTTTAGTTCGAGAAGTGGAAGAGCAAAACTATGATTGTCTTCAACAAGATCTTATAATATTCAAAATTAAGATTTTTTTTTAATTTACTTTCATTTTATTTTATAAATCGTGGGCAGTCTTTATTATTTTTTTTGTTTAGAACCTGACATGGATTGAATGGCGCCTCTGGAGTGGCCTAAAAGTCCGTAAGTCGACTTAATCTAGACCTCTGGCGTGGCCTAAAAACCCGCAAGTCCGAATGATAGAGCAACCTCTGGCGTGGCCTGAAAACCCGTAAGTTTAATGATGTATGTCTGTGGTGTGAATGAGGTATGAATGATAATGTCAGGGGATTCCAACTAAACCATAATTTAATTGCAACTAATTTAAAAAAAATTAAGTTTCTTTATTATTAAATAATCACATAAATTCCTTTGTCTTTCTTAAAAATAATATATCGATAAATTTAAACAATCCTTTATTTGATTAAAATTGTTATGAACGCAGATATATTAGTGAATTTAAAAATTTGTTTTAAATTTACGATTCTGATTATTAAATAAATCCCACAAATTAATATCGTAATTACAATTAATTCATTATTTGCACTTAGGATTCTCACAAATCAATATCGAAAAAAGAAAAGAAACTGCAGTTAGTACCATTTCGGCATGAAAAATTATTTGCATATCTAGATCTAGAAAAGAAATATGTATAATATTGTATTGCTTTGTTCTCCAAAACTGTTAAAAATGTATATTAAAGGAATCGTCAATTCATCATTTGTAAAGTTTTAAAATTCCAACTTGTTTGCTTAAAATTATTTTTAAATGAAAGTTTCAGTCGATAGGAAACTTTCAAATATTTTGAATGTATTGGTTAATTTTAATATTGTTTCTATAAATGAATATAAAAAATATTTATTTTTAAATTTAATTTTAGAATTTGGAATTGTATTTTTTTCCTTAAACTAATTAAATTTTTACTTTAACTATTTTTTTCTCAAAATATTGGTTCCTTTGTCGACACTAAAATGTTATTTTGTTACAGTTACTTATTTCTTAATAATACGTTTTGCAGCGTTTCACATTTAAGAATAAATTTATACCACTGTTTGCGTAATACTCAATTTATTTCGACTAAATTTTAATTTAAAACTCAAGTTTTAAAATTTCTATAAAATGGGCTGCACTCTTCGTAAATATACAAATATTTTTATTTCATGTAATACTTTCAATTGTTGTATTGTGCCAAATACCGTTTTTATTTGTTAGCTTATTTATTGTCTGATTTCTATCATAAACTTTGTGAGTGGGCATAAATGCTGAATTGGGAACAAATTGTTCAAAAGTAATTATCTATTCTACAGGAGATGTTTCTGAATTTTTTGTCTAAAAGAATTTTGAGTAAAATAAAATGTAGAAGTAAAAGATTTCCGGAAGTTCAAGTTAAATTCTTTTTTATTCTTATGCAAAGTTTATAGTTGCTTAAACTTTGATATTTTGTGTAAAAAGAAAAAAAAGCATGTTTCCAAGATTGTTTCTTCTCATTTAGACTATTTCATTAAAAAATATATAAATATAAGGAATCTGAAATTGCTCACCGACGGAAACGCACAGTATACATTTGTACACTGTTATCCGTTTTCCTCTTGATGGAATAATTTATATATGCTATTCTGTACGGAACAAAAATAGTTTTAAATAATTTAATGAAACGAACAACTCGCAAATAGAGAAGAATCGTACAATCATAAAGTAAACCCTAACGAGGAAAAAAAAAACTATACCTTAAGACAGTGAAAGCCGCTTTCAATGCACCTACAAATAAATAGAAATTAACAATTCTTCTTATGAATTAATGAAAAGACTTGTTTAGCGTCATAAAAATGCATCGGTTGAATGGATTTCATGAAACTTCAGCTATTCTTTGTCAAAGTTGGCATTCTCCTACGCAGTTCTTGTGTTACAGAAATCAAAGATTCAAATATTTTAGTTATGAAGGCATTTATTTTTACTTTGTTTCGCCTCTTACTTGTTTCTCATGGATGTTTTAATCAAGCTTGCTAATGAGCTAATATTTGAGAGAAAGAAATTAACATTTTTGGTTTGTTTGTTTACAGTACGTTAAAACATTAAAGTTTACATTTGTTTATGTAAATAAAAATTTTAAAAAATTAAATTATAAATTTTAAAAAAAAGTTAAATAAACCATTCCGACTGCACTACTAGCTAATCAATTTAACTTAGCTGGAATTAAAAAGTACGATGCAATTTATTTTTTTATAAATATTAATATTATTTTAATGCTTTTAATTAAGTTTTATTTTTATTCATATAATTTTAACTCCAGCTTACTTTTAAATGTATTTAAATGTATACAAATGTATAAAATCATTTTAAATGGATAAAAATTATTTTCAAAAAATTCCATTCTCACTTTGCAGATAAAACACCTGCTACTTATTTTTTTTTAAAGAATAATAATTGATACATGTTTTTATGCGACCATACATTTATAACAATCTGTATTTTAAGTCATACAAAAATGTCTATATATAGTATATCGATGGCAGAAATGGCATACGCACTCTTATTATATGACTACCTTTACATTAAAGTATTTCAATACCATTAAGTCAATAATAAACAGATAACCTCAAAAAAAAAAAAAAAAAATTTCACATTTTCGGAGTTTAGGCTCATCACAGTTTGACACTTATTTTAACATTTATTAAAATTGAACATTGTATAAATGGTTATTTTTAAATTAACAATTTTCTATTCAGTTGCGTCAAAAACAGCAACTGCGTATTTATAAGAATGTTCCGACAAAGCCTTAACATATAATATTGCTTTTTAACCTCTTCAGGATCTGCGGAAGGAAAAAAAAAAAAAAAACGAACTCTAAATGTAATTCAAGTTAGCGAATTTAGATCACGTTCATGTGATCTTGGACCGCTAGAGTCAGAAAGGCTCTTTTTCATCGGTGTTGGCCGAGAATGGAGAATTACACGATCACGTGTGATTGCAAACCTGAAGAGCTTAAATAACGTGTATACAAAAATGTCGAAAAATTGTAATGGCAAACCTGGTACAAAGACCGTCCCTATTATTTTGCGCATACCCGTTTCGTTGATCTTATAAATATGAAATATAAATATATTTCAGTGCATTTTAAAATTATTTTCATTAACAATTACGTAAATTAGCACATTCATCTAGCAAGTTTGAAAAAAATAATGCATTGCATTAAAAACAAGAAAAGTTATTAATAAAAAAAGACAATAATAAAATTGTAATTTTTTACTAATATTGCCTAAATTTGCTTTAAACTTTATTTGGAGGACTCTAGTCATCTATATAAAGTAACTTGTTAGGTTTATTATAAAAATTCTTAGACGACATATTTTGTCCTTATTGATGAATGTGATGATTTATTAATGATATTATAATTTATGAATGGTACTATATTACTTTTAAAAAGATATTTTGATATACAAGTATTTTTTAGCTTACATTAGAATTTGTTAAAATTTTCTAAACTTCAGAAGGTAAATTTTCTATACCATGCGTATTTTCACATCAAAAATTAGTTGTTAATTAAAATGGCTTGCAAACAAAGAAGACAAAGCATATATTTTATATTACTTTGAATATGTTATATGAATATTCCATATTACTGTGTTAAATTTTTTAAAGTATAGTTGTAAATTGTGCTTATTGTGTTATCTCTAAATATTTTTAATTACAAGAATGGACTTATTGTGTTTGATAGAAAAATTTTAACAATTGCCTTGAAAACTTTTTAATTTCTTCCTACTAATAATATGTGAATAATGGCTTCTATGGCCTGGCCACCTTGATTGAGCACCTGACAAACGAGTGAAAGGATCTTACATTGGAGCCCCATGTGCAATAGGCCAAGAGGCAGACCGGAGAAAAGATGTTCTTAAGTGATTTAAAAACTTTAACGATCTCTAACTCGAAGATCAAGGTGGAACAGAACTGTAGGAGAGCTATTATTTGGCAAACTAAAACCCACCCTCTGCTGTAGTACCATTAAAGAAGAATGTCAATAAACAGCTTATTACATTAAGTGTGTTAAAAAGTACTGCTCTTGCTCCCATACAAGGCAGTTCTGTTAAATTGCACCACAGATGATGGTTCAGCAGAAAATGTAATAATGCTGGAATTTATTCAAATACTTTCAGTAACATGTTCAGAAGTATTGGGACAAATTTCGGTGGAGAAAGAGTGAACATGTTATTGGAAAATTGATCTAATCAAAAATCAATATTGGGTTCCTCGTCAATTCTCAAGCCACTGTTTTGCTGATTGTTGATTCAGTATCACGGAAATGAACAGGTTTTTTCTTGTTAAATAAAGTTTTTTAAACTTATGAAGTCCAAGAGATGGACCACCATCCAGGGTAATCTGATCCATGTGAAAAAGAACAGACTCACCAATATTCTCCTCAGCTACAGACAACAAGAGGTAGATGAGATTTATAAATGTCCTTACTGAACACAATATATCGAATTGTAGTGTGATACGCATGGTAATCACCATTCATGGAACTAACATCCGTGGTATCCCAAGTGTTAAACTAGTAGACGTTTACACACCAATGATAATTCCATTAGTTGTTATGGTGGTGGCTCATCCTCCAACTGTCAAACAAGATGTTTAGTCAGTTAATCCTCAGAAAATCAAGAACCAAAAGCATATATGTTCTCCCTGGAAGCAATCTAGGGTGTGCTCTGCTAGAAATCCTCCTGTCCTCAAGGAGACTCTTAATGTGTCTACTTACCAATCTCAAGAGTATCATTCGTAAATCTCTGTCATACCATTATTAAATTGACTTAGAAATTTGGAGCACTACTCTCAAAAACTGCATTATAGATAATCTTGCCAATCATTAGTACTGAAATATGCATCATATCGCTTAAAGTTTTCACTTCAAAACTTTGGAATCACTTTAAGTTGAAAATATTATCAGATTTCTTTATCTCATTGTACATCTAAAATGTTTATTTAAATTTATGATAGCACATAAGCACATATTTCTGTTTAAATTTCTATTGATTGCTTAACAATCGTTGTTTTACACTACTCTTTAAAGCTGCTAGTTTAGAATTATTTATTTTGTATGATGTTCTTTTATTGCTTGAAGATTTTATGCTAAATATATGTATATATAATTAACAGTTCGCATAAAAAAAATAATGAAAATGAAAAAAAAAAGAAGAAAAAAGAGAAAAATATACATAAAATATAGAAAATTTAAAAAAAAAATGAAAAGAATAAAAAAAAATAAAGAATTAAAAAAAAAAGACAGAAAGAAATAAAAAGAATAAAAAAATAAATAATAATAATAAAAATTAGATGCAAACTGAATATTATTGTTTTTTATCTGTTTATATTGCTTTAAATTTTTATTTTGTTTTGCCACAAAATTTCTTTTTGAAAAGTTGTTTCATAAGAGAATTAAAAAAATTATAAAGATGTATAATGATGAATGAGTTCATATGTACATTCACTAAAATGTTTGCAAGTCTTTTCTTTTTTTTACTGTTAAATCAAATATATTTATTTAAACTTAATAAACAAATTATAAATCAACAACTTTTTATGAATATTTGGAAATTTATTTCATTGAAACTGCCATTATGTACTTATAGTGAAAATGACCTTGACATCTTGTAGAAAAATATTTTAAATTGTTTTTTTTCCTATAAAGTTGTATTTTTTTTTACATTAATAGAGTAATCGCAATTGATCGCGTATGTATTTAAACAGATCTTAAAGCAAAGTTGGCTTTACAGACTGATTAGAAATAAACAAAATACGCATTGTAAATAACGTAAAGCGCTCCTTTTTAAAATGTAACTTTTATAATAATCTAAATATAAATTATAAAAATATAACTCTTTCGTGAACATATAATTTTTTTATTAAAAAATATTTGAACTATCTATAGTGAATATCTCTATGAATAAAATATATTTCAATTTTACTTAATAGGGTAGATAAAATTTTGTATTAACCCTTAGTGGTCAAGTTTACTCCTTTTCAAGTTCAACTGTGGACACAAATTTTTTAAAGTAAAGATTTAATTTGTAAAACTAAATTATAATTATTATGCTAAATTGAAATATTAATTATATAAATAATGAAAATTGCATAATTAAATATTATTGAATCGACAATAATAAGTGAATAGAAATAATAAAGAGATGGCAACCGGTTACCCTTCCGAATGATGGCCATTTCTTATGTGGCATTTATTTCTTTAATTCATTTAATACTTTACTCAATTTATCTAAAATTTAAGTACAAAGATCCGCTAATTTTTTTACTTTAATGTAAGTTTTTTATTTTAAGTAATTGATATTTGTGCTGAAATATATTTCTTAAAATATATATCTTAATATTGAAATATGTGCATACAAAAAAAATGTCTTTGTATCAGTTTTCTCATTTTTATCTTTTCGACATTTTTAATGAATTGAATTCAGTTTGTTGTGGAAATTTAATTAAATGATTAATTAGAAAATTACTAGCAAAAATATGAATTTAAATATTAGTTTTCATCAAAGTGAGTGCTTAACCTTTTTAAAATTAATAGTCAACTATTTAATTAATGTTCAATTTTAAAATTTAAAGAAAAAAAATGTCAAATTATCTACTTTAATTATTTTACCATTAAATAAGTACCATAAGTACCAAAAATATTTAAACTGAGTTTTGCTAATTTTTGATTTCTATAATTAAATTCCTCGTCATACAATTTTTGTTTAAGATATTATATTCAAATTGAATGTTTTATAAGATTTTATTGGATCGAAATGTTTTATATCTAGATTCAATGTTTGAAAAACATTTTTGCGTTTTAACAGGTTTTTCTTAACGTGTATATGTTTGGTGGGGATATCTATTAAGAAACTATGCATTGAGTTTAAAAGATTGGTTGAAATGAAAAATATTAAAATTATAAAATGCTAAATCTTTCATTCGAATAATTAAAATATTCATTCCAATAAGCATTTGAAATCTGATTTGAATCAGTCTTCAATTAATATTACGAGTTCGTGAGATTGTGATTTCCAACTATAAAATGATTCAATAACATTCATATTTAACCCCTTTTGCCTCAAATCCCAGTTTCTAATAAGCTTAATTAATTTATTCAAATGAATCATGTTTCGATTCGATCATTTTTAATAACTCTATTTAGAATGAAATTAGTTTGTGTTCGTGAATCTGAAAATTGACTTAGAGTAGCAGACAGTATTAAGATGCATATGAAAAGGTATCTTATTTTAACACGGTCACCAAACTATTAAAAATTGATTTTCACGTGTCTCTTTTTTCGCAACATACGATTCAATATTTCATTAATGAGTTGCGTAACGCAGGACTCTTAAGACAAATATGACATTCTGGCAAATATTAAATACATTAATCAATTTTTCGAATTCAAATGCGCACATTCTCTTACCGAATTGTTATAACCTGAGATACTTATCGAATAAATGAAAGAAACAATTTAGATATGTTTTTTTACGCATTTTTAATTCGGAACTACAATAATAATATAAATATTTCATCCATTTTTTAACGGAATCAGGATTTTGATAGTTATGTTTAATATAAATGTATTGCTAGCTATAATATTGATTTCAGATAAATAATAAGCAGCCAATGTGTAAGCATCTGATAATTTGTTTCTAACATTTGAAAGTTTTGAGGAAAAGCTCAACACACTTAAAAACAATATTGAGTCTTCCCGATGAAATTATTAATCATATGAAAAACTACGAACGTAAAATTGGTTATTTAAATTCAATAAATATTAAAAAAAACTAAGGAATATAAACTATTGATTTAATTTTATTTCTGGAGTATTTTTTAATGGAGACAGTTGTGTAGATATTTTAACGCTAGATATTTTGTTATCTGAGCAATTTTAAAAAATTGCTTATTTTTGCTATTTCAAATTTGTATCAAAACAGTGAAAAACTTGTTACGTATTTTTAAATTCCAGTTTTTGTCCTTTCTTTTGAAAATGTATAATTCATTTAAAGCATTTTTATTTCAAAAAGTTGAAGTATTTTAAAAAGTTATATATAAAAAAGGTGATCTGGAATTATAAACATCCCGATAAATTACGAATACTGTTTTTTACGATATATCTTCAATCCTTTTTTTACTGTACAATTTCACACCCTTTTAGTAATAAATTTCTTGAAACTGGTAACTTAGTGAAATATTTAATTGTAAAAGCTAAGAGAGAAGGAATATTATTAGTACTATTTCAGCAGTTTTACAACAGTATTCTTTCATTTAATGATTGTTCAGATATAATACTTTCGCTTATTTTACAGTTCTATTTTAAATGAAACTATTTCTCAGAAGCTTTTTTTCCTTTCTAAAAACGATTAGTGTTTAATAAAAAAGACTACGTAATCACAAAGTAGGATTACTTAGAAGACTATTTCATTTTAATTTTTTCTGCTTTTTTGACTTTTTCTTAGAATTATTTTCTTTTTTACTCAAGTCTTACATTTCTATAATGTTTTAATTGCAATCAAAAAGAAATCCTTTTCTATCTTTATGCTGCTGAAACCCTTTTATAGCTTGCTCATAGCTTTACCTTACTCTTGAATTCAATTAATTTTATAAATAAAGTTAATGACAAACCGAATCATAAATAATTATTATACATTTAAATTTTAGTTTTGAAACCTGGGCTATTTTTAACTTTTTTTTATTTTGAAAATAAACTTTGTTCGTTCAGTTGTTTTAGGACATTATTCGCATGATGAATTCTTAGTGCTGATTGCACATACTGGTGATTGTATGTACTCGTGATTGTATACTAGTGATATACTCAGAAGTGTCAAACATTTCGAGTTTTCCATAATTATTATTGATTTATAGTCAAAATTAAGTAACAAAAATTGTCCTTTTTTATAATTTCGTATTCAACAATTTTGAGTTGAATCACCCAAGCTATTGAAGACTAGTGAGTTTAAAAACAATTTGTCACGATTTTTTTTTCTCTTAATATTATGTTTAAACTATATTAAATAATTAGAAATGTAATAGCATTAAGAGAGCAAATACCTATAATAAAAAAAAACTTTCAAAAGGATGATTTCATTCTCTGATGTTGTTAATTTTTTCTTAATTTCATATCTTTACCTTAGTGTTACTTATTTAATTTAATAGTAAATTAATGCATAATTTTATATACCTAAATTGAATTAAAAAATAAATACACTTTAAATGTGAGTAAACTTAAACTTCATAAAGGCTAACATGTATATATTTCTGTTATTGTTTTACTGATAAATGATAGCAAGATTAGAAAGTTCATAACTCTGTATACTGGTAACTGATTTTATAATGGAAATTTGATTATTAATTGTATTTTTGACTTGTAAATATGCAAATAACACAAAAATTGTAATTTTCACTTTAGGCTACTGTAGACTCCCAAACCCAATTGAAAATTATTTTTAGTTGATTCTGACTCATTTTAAATAAATATTAAATAAATATAAAATTACTGATTTAAAATATTTTAACTAATATATCCATAAATATATCCATTGAGTTATTTTTATCTAAATAATATATATTGTACTATATATATATCTTTTTTTTTTTTGCTGACTGTACAAATAAATTTACTGATAAAACTTTAAAAAAAATGCATTTAAAAAGAATTTGAAAATTAAAAATTTTAATTGCAGAAAATTTTGCCTACTGTAGCCTGAGTTTGTATGTTTTTTTATTATTTTTTTTTTATTATTTTTTTTAATATGTTTGTATATTTTAAAATTTGAAAATATCAAATTATTTTAATTTATTTCAAAAGTTTTGTCATTGTCCAGCTAATAAAATGATAATGTTTGATTAAAAAATCGATTCCTTCTTGTTTGTTATATAGTGCAGTGTCTTTGTTTTCGAAGCTCAGTGGATTCACACTTAGAAACTATAGTAGACACTAACTCTATTCAGAAATTAATGTAATGCCTAATTTAAATAAAGACGTAAAATAACAATTAAGGAAGCTTTAAGAAAATAACCAGAATATGCGTTACACGCAAAGGGAAACCACTAAAACGGTGGGCTCTATGACTTTCAACTCTTGCTGAATTACTCAATTAGGCTCAATTTTTGAAATAAGTTTGGGGAAAAAATACATCTTTAATGGCTACACGAGTAATAATAAGTAGAAGAATAACAAAAAGAGTCAAATAATGGCTCAACCTTGAACTTCATGAAACTAATTATAAGTTATCTATGTTAACCAAAGTCTTTTTAAACAATGGACTGTTCCGTCCTATCAGTTTTAGAATGTTTGCAAAAAATGCTAAGAATAAAAGTGACAATCATATTGAGTGAAAACTCTTTTGTGCCGAATCATTATCGAGAACAATTAAAGCAAAGGGTGTATTGAAATTAAAAAAAAGCACTCGAATTTGAGGCATGCAGCTGAAATACAATTACTTACACTGGCCGGGATAGCCTGGTTGGTAGGGCGCTGGGCCCATGTCCAAGAGGTCGTGGGTTCGATCCTCGCCGGCCGAAGACTCCCCGTGTAGTAAATGGTGACTGATGCACGTTAAATCTGTCGAGTCTCAAAGTCCCCCATGTTCCCACAACAAATCAATACCTCTGGGGGTACTGATCCAGGAGTTTCCTTGTCTTCTGGATTGGTTCAAAATTACAAGGTTACGGAGTTGAACATTAGTAGTCGTAAACCCATGAAATTGGGTCGGCTGTTCAACGACGGTTATAAAATAAAAATAAAATTACTTACACTAGGCATCGCTTTTCAGTCTCATTTGACAAACAATGGTTTGCTCTAATCAATCTTCATAACGTTTTCCTCAGTTGTCATTTCTTATGCAAATTCTAATAAATATATTCTGAATGCATGCGATTTCTCAAAAAGTCAATCTTAGAAATTTAATTTTAATATAATGTGAAAGCGAAGTATTTTCTTCATATAGCATATTAAGGACAAACTAATATCTCATTTATAAATACATCAACGTTACGATTGTTAATAACTTGTTTTATGTAATTCTTACGGAATTACATCGCTAGCAACGATTTTACCTCTGCTCCATGAAACCCAACTGCATATGATGCTATTAAAACATGCAATATGGGTGGCCTATATAGAAGCCATTAATTTAAGGGGTGTGATTGCTTGTTTTTCATTTGCACCATTTATGGCCAAAAATTCAACTTTCTGCCTTATAGGGTGGAACCATTCTTACATCCATCCATTCATTCATCGACTGATCGTAATTTTGACCTGAATCAGAGAACGATCCATCCCCAATTCAGTACCACCAGAGATATAATTTGTTATGGTAACATGAAGGACTTTGCAACTCGTCAGATCTAACGTGCACCAGTTACCATTTATTACTTGGCGAACCTTCGACTGGCTAGATTCGAATTCCTGTCCCCGCGAATGGAAGTCCAGCGCTCTGCCAACCAAGCTATCCCGGTCTATCTATATTGGCTAAAGAATGCATACAAAATATTGGGTGAATCTGACAAATCTATATGTGCCGATATTCGTAGCAAGGTGGCTGTAAAAAAAATCGAGTGAATCGGAGCAAAGATTCATAAATATGGGTCCAATAATTCCCAAGTTATTTTGCTACTAGGAATGGCACAGTTTAAGTGTACCATTTTTATTTTGATAAGGAGTATTTTAGCACTGGTAAATAATTTTTAAAAATCTGCTACATCAACATTTAAAATATGCTTATGTAAGAATAAGACAATAATTACAATTACAGTAATCTCCCTAAAAATTAAAAAGGGGACAAAAAAAGAGCACCTTCAAAGGGCACTAATCTTGCAAATTATCATTTCAGTTATATTTAGCTAGCAATAACAATTGTATTTATCTAATTGTATTTAGATCGGTTGTATTTAGCTAGACTAGAGCCTCTCAAAACAGAATCAGAAATATTCAAATATGAGAAATACACACATTTAGTCTAAAAATAATTTGCAATAAGTTATTGTATTCTGAAGAATCTCTTTTCTTATAATATACAGGACCCAAATTATTAGACTTCACTCAAAGAAGATTATATGCAAAATATTAATGAACAGGTGAACCCATCTGTCAGTCTATCCATTGGTTAAATTAGGCGGTTGGATAAATTACACTATATATTAGCGAATATTTATTACGCCAGGTATTATATTATAATGAATATTATTAGACGCATTCTAGATTTTTAATAATGATATATTTTCCACGAGTTTATAGACAATACTTTTGTACTTAAGCACACATGTAATGGATTTTTATTCAGGAGACTTCCTATTTATATTGATTTTTAACGTATTGTATTACAACATTAACCAATGGATACACGAACATAAACAAGTGCAAATTGGCTTCAGTCACATAAAAACAATAAAGCTGCATAGTATCGTTTGATAATTAAGATTTTACATAGAATTTTATAGTGAGTTTAATAATTTGGCCAAGGACTGTAAAAAGAACAGTTTTCTGAAAAGGAGGAAGGCAACATTTTTACAAAGAAAAAAACAATGCAAGGCGGGCGCATTTACTCTTGTAAAAGGCAAAATCAACTGCCCTTCTAAAATACAGAGGGAGAACACTGCAATTAACACCTGAATAACTATTTTATTTTATAACCGTCGTTGAACAGCCGACCCAATTTCATGGGTTTACGACTACTAATGTTCAACTCCGTAGCCTTGTAATTTTGAACCAATCCAGAAGACAAGGAAACTCCTGGATCTGTACCCCCAGAGGTATTGATTTGTTATGGGAACATGGAGGACTTTGAGACTCGACAGATTTAACGTGCATCAGTCACCATTTACTACACGGTGAGTCTTCGGCCGGCGAGGATCGAACCCACGACCTCTTGGACATGGGCCCAGCGCCCTACCGACCAGGCTATCCCGGCCCTGAATAACTATTTGCAAGTATTCAAGTGTATAGGATGCGAAGGTAAAATGTTATGATCTTTGGGAAAACACAGAGCACTTCGCTTTACTATAAAATAGGCCAATTTAAAACATTGAAGTAATTCAAAGAAGCACAATTATAATTATTTTAAAAACTATGTGAAACTTAATTATTACTTAAAGTTTTTATAATTATCCGAAAACTAGTTCTTCAAATATTCTTTTTTTAAAAAAAAATTAGTTATACTAACTTAAATGAAGAATGTATATTTCAGGGAATAATAATAAATGTTTCGAGAAATGCTTAAATTAAAATGAACTTAAATTTGTTTTGAAAAACACAAGATGTAAATTTTATTTACTAAAGTTTCAACAAGCTAGTTTTATTTTCAAGAAATATTTACAGAAATATTACTACTCATCTTTTGTTCATTTAGTAAAAAATTTATAATCACTTTAAATAACTCTATGTAAGATATGTAATTCACTCCTTACAATTGCAGAATAAATTTCTGTGTATTTGAATGTTAAGAGAATAATTAAATTTTATCCAACGTTACATTCTTTTCAAGGAATAACTACTGAGAATAAAAAATTTTATACGAATAAATTGAGATTGCTTGTTTTAATAATTAAGAATTCTATTTACTTGAACAATTGATAATCCTCATTTCAACTTATGATATAAGGCGGGAAAAGAATGGAAGATATCTAGAACAGAGGGCTTTAATAAAGCAAAATTTTTCAACGCATAAGAGAATAGAACGTAGAGGGCAAGAACAAAATTTTTTTTTAACAGAAATTAACATATTTCAATTTTGTGTTATTTCTTTCAGGGACGACTAGTAATTCTAGGTTAAAATTAACTGTTCTTAACTTTTCAGACAAACTTCAGATGTCGCCAGACAAAACAAATATAAAATAAAATGAAGGCAGCTGTCAGTAATTTAAAATCGTTTGCTTTCTGCTATGAAATATCAATTAGATGTTTACTTTTTTAATAATTGCCTTTTTTCGCATTAATAATCACTGCATTCGCGTATTTATGATTTGTAAAATTAAAGATAAAATTTTTCACAAGTTATAATATGCCTTTAAATCTACAAATTTATAAAGCTTTTAAACAAACAAACAATATGTTTCATTGCAACGTATTTCATATTCTAATAAAAATTAACCAACATTTCTCCCTGATGAAAAAAAAATTTTGTGTTAACATAAAATAATTAGCCAAATTGAGTAAAACATTTTATTCAAAATTAAAAAAATGCTCATTTTTTTTTTTTTTTTGAATAGTTTGGAAAAAAAATATCGTTTTTCTTTCTTATCAATAAAATTTTTGAAAAAAATGTATAGTACTTTACTTTTGTGAGACATATAACTTTTGTGAGACAAATCACATAAAAGTATCCATGTGACTTTAGTAACACAAAGATGTGAGAGGGATCCCATGTGACTTTAAAGGTACCGAAGTTGCGACAACGTTTCTCATTGAGTATAGTCCTAATTATGTATGGTTCTGACTACAAAGTGTCAGCTAGTAAATAGTCACTGAGACTTTTATGAGATGTCACAAAATAAAGTAACGCCAAAGTCACATTAAGACCTCTTAGGAATAGTATAAAGCGGTTTCTTAGTGTGACTTTGACTACTGCAGCTGTTTTTGACTTTATTATGAATGCAAAATTTGTCACCTTTCCAAATTGCTATCATTTTATGACATAAACAAATTAATATACATGAAATTTAAAAGCAGGATGTACGTTTCCAAGAATAAAATAAAAGGTATTTCGTGCACTTATAGGGTAGCCAGAACAAGCAGGTTTCAACCTGCCAGATAACTAAACAAGTTATATTTGTTGCATGTTTCCAAAATCTTAGCAGCAAAATTTATCACCTTTCAAAATTACTATCATTTTATGACATAAACAAATAATACATGAAATTTAAAAGCAGAAAATAATGGAATAAAATAAAAGGTTGCAAAAACTGAGCATAAAATTTATCCTCTTAATAAGAGAGGTGCATCACTTAAATAAAAAACTTCTATCACCAAACGAAAATTCCTTTAGAGCATTCAAAATGTTTTTTGTTTTATGTTTAGCTGCAGTTTCATGCATTATAAAAAAATAAATAATATAAAATTATTTGGGGGAGGGGGTTGGAGGAAATGGGAATTTTTTTTTCTGTAAATGCAGGCAGGTTTGGATTAACATGTGTGAAAAATTTCTGAACCACCAAATTTTTATAAAAGTTGGAGTTTTTCCAAATTAGATTTTGAATTTGTTTCATATTTTATAAGATCAGGTCTTATGAACATAATTTCAGTATGTTTCTAAATAATACTGTTTTGTGTATAGTATTTTATTCACTCGCTTTTGTGTGGACTGATTATTTGTTGTTGACAATGCGAGTTTCAGTCGTTTTCAGACTCACAAAATATATTACCAAATAAAATTTATTTTCTATCAAATTCCTACTAGCTAGAGAGAGCAAATCTCAATAGTTTCGAACGGTTACCTCATTATCACTTTTATGCAAGTGTTATTTTAAGCACTATTTAACGAAGTTTATATAACAAACTTCACTATAAAAAAAAAATTTTGGAATTTGAACTTAACAATATCAATGAAACGAAATTCATGTATCGTTAGTGTATAATTACGGTTAGTAATTATTTCGTCTAATTTTTGTCCCAGGTATTTCTGTTTAATTATAATGATTTTTTGCGAACATTTGTTGAATAATTTTTTTTTTCATAGCAAAACAGTATACTTTGAGATCGTAATCAACATTCTAATTTGTTTAAAGCATAAATTTTAAGATACAAGTTGATGGATGTTAAATATCATATTCTTTTAACCCATGCATTCCATTTCACGCAAAAAATTTTATTTTTACATCAATAATTCTTTTTAAATTTAGCATAAGTTTTTTTAACACACTTCAGTAGAATGTATTACAAACTGTTTTATTTGATTATCTTTTGAAAATTTAGCTTTGGACTTGGAAGAATTTCACCAGATGCATAAAAATAATAAAATGGACGGATTACTACTACAAATAATAAGAATGATATTCTTATAGATTTTAGAGCGCGTCCCATATCTAAGGCTAAAATTAAGTACATTTATGATTCTTTCCTCATTAGAGTTAAAATGAAATAAATTTCTGAAGCGAAGTAAAAGACTCATCTTTTGTTTTAATTTTTCATTATCGATGCATATTGGGAATTGTATGTGATTTTGTACTATTTTTCCATCACAAAACTGATTTATAAGGTAAAATGAAATATAATTCCAATAAAAATAATTTCTACTAACAAAGATCATAGAATTAAAAAAAATAGATAAGGTTAAAAGCATTTTATATGATAATTCAGAAGGTTCTTTAAACGGAAAATTTTTCGGCCCCATACTTGAATTTACAAAATAATGCAAAACTTGAAATATAAAATTTAAGAGATAACCTCGCATTTATATAATCGATTCTTTACAATAGAATACCTTTTAAAAAAAGATTTAAATACTTGCTATCTCGTAATATTTCTCTCTACAGATAAATTAGTCTTTTCAAGACATTCTTAACCGCTTCCCTTAACAATTTCTTTTGAGAAATCATTTTTTTTTTTTTTTTACTTCATGAATAAATACAAGGAAATAATACATATATTCTAATTAGAAATTTGAATTTATTTATGTTTTAAAAAATATTTAATTTAACATCAGCTCCCTATCCCAAATTATCACGGGCAAATGTATTAAGTTAAATATTTGACTTTGTATATGTTCTACATAATCTGAAAAGTCATCTGCATTACTTCCGCTAGCGAATGCCATTTTTGAAGTTATACTTCTTATGCGACTTCCAACAAGGAAGCGTTAAACGTTTAACGCTACATTTTTATTGGCCGGGAAATCACGTGGTTTTCCCTCATTCATTTCCATATTGTTTTGGTTCTCACTAGCATAAAAATAATAAAAGTCATAAAACTTTTGTTTTTCTATAAATATTTTTTTAGTTTGTTTTGATACACATATAATTTAATAGGGAGCAGGAAAAAGAGTCGTTGAATAGAACTAGTAATCCTTCTACGACTGCTGATTCCTCTACAATTAACGTCGCAGGTTACGAAGTTTAACTTCTTCCGCGCGGAGGGACTCCACGCACTTTTTTTTTTCACTCTTTTTTTTCTATGTAAATTCATCAACCATCGTGTATACAATTGTACAAAACACGTCTGCAGTCCCACAAATAGCAACTCCCCAACAAAAATTGACAAACTTCCAATCACGGCAGATTATTATTTTTGAAGTTATACTTCTTATGCGACTTGCAACAAGAAAGCGTTAAACGTTTAACGCTAAATTTTTATTGGCCGGGAAATCACGTGGTAGGATCCAGTTTTCCCTCATTCATTTCCATATTGTTTTGGTTCTCACTAACATAAAATTAATAAAAGTCATATAACTTTTGTTTTTCCATTAATATTTTTTTGTTTTGGTTCTCACTAGCATAAAAATAATAAAGTCATAAAACTTTTGTTTTTCCATAAATATTATTTAAGTTTGCTTTGATACACATATAATTTAATATGGAGCAGGAAAAAGAGTTGAATAAAACTAGTGATCCTTCTACAATTAACGTCGCAGGATCAGTAATATACAAGAAAAGGAAATCAGCCGCGGAATACCAGAGAGAGTACCGAGCACGTAAAAAAGCCAAACGTGACAATATACTCATTGATTCGCTAGCTGTAATTCCATCAATTTCGACAGGGGGATTTACTACCACTCATCAGTCAACTATAGTAGACCAACTAACAACTGCTGGGCCTTCTATTAATCCACAAATGGCTGCTGGGCCTTCTATTAATCCACAAACGACTGCTGGGTCTTCTATTAATCCACCAACGACTGCTGGGCCTTCGACGAGTAGTGATATTGGTTTTGCAAAGCCAACAAGGAGGAAAACACCCGCACAATATCAGCGAGAATATAGAGCAAGGAAAAAAGCTCAACGGGAATTTATGAGGGCTGCGAAAACCAACGACAATTCAGTGGAGATTGCTGATGAAAATACCAGCAATATTGGTGACGAAAATGCAAGGATAAATCCACAAGTCCCATATACTCAATTCCATTAGCATAAGAAAGCTCAAAACTACATTAGAACAAAATTCAGCAAGAACAATTTTGGTTTTGCTTGCTCGATATGTGATCGATTATGGTTTAAACAAAATTTGAGAGGACTCTCTTCAGATATTGGTCATGAAGTTCTGGACAGAATCTTACCAAATGTTCCGAGAGAAAGTATCGAATTGTGTGCAACGTGTTTTCAGTCAGTGCAACATAACAAAATACCAACTTATGCAGTTTATAATGGTTTCAAATATCCACCAAAGCCAAAAAATTTACCACCACTGGATATAAAAACGGAACGATTGATCTCACCTCGAATCCCGTTTATGCAGATCAAACGCTTAAGACACGTTCATGGTCAATACGGCGTATATGGTCAGATTATAAATGTGCCTGTTAACGTGGATACAATGGTAAAACGCCTGCCACGGGATATTGGATATGATCATGCAATAAATGTCCATATCAAGAGAAGAAAAATTCACAAATCCAGCTACGTTCAAGGCTTGGTTAATAAAAGAACAGTTAAAACTTGGTTGCATTTTCTGAAAGATACTCCACTGTATCATGACATTGAAATTGATCAGTCTTTTTGGAGTGGACCTGTAACTAATGGAGAAATACCGAACGATGAATTGAGTGAAGCGATCACAATGGAAGATAGTCTCGTTGCTCAATAGCAAACCTTATTATGAGATGAAGATAAATATTTGGGACTTGCACCAGGAGAAAATCAAATTCCAAAAAGTCTGCAGTTTGACGAGTACGCCGAGGAACTATCATTTCCAGGAACTTATCTTGGACACATGAGAACATTTCGTGAGGAAATTTCAGTCACACTTTTTCAAATGGCAACGAGTGAAATACGACAAACTGATCGTCGAGGGGTTAATCCTCGCCATTTGCTGCATAAGGCTGCGAAAAATATGAGACTGGGTGTTGCTTCATCACTTACTGTTGCCTTCAAGTTTATCGGCAATGATACAAAAGTGACGAAACAACAAATCGAATCAGAAGAATATGTTAACGATTGCCTAGAAACAAATCTCGCATTCTTGAAGTCGATACCGAATTCCGTGTACTATTGGTCCCAGCGCAAAAAAGATCTATTCGCCATGATTCGGCAACTTGGTAGGACGACGGTTTTCCTCACGATGAGCGCAAACGAAATTGGTTGGACCCCCATTGCTGCAGTTGCTACAGAAATTTAAAGATGGAGGAATAATTTCTGAAAAGGAAGCAAGTGAACTCAAGTGGTTGCAAAAAAGTACACTTATCAACGAGGACGCAGTCACATGTGCCATCTATTTTGACAAATTAGTTAACACGTTAATGACTCTCCTACAGAACAAAAGGCCTATGCTCATTTGGAAAATATAAAGTTAAAGATTATTTTAAACGAATCGAATTTCAACATCGTGGGAGTCCGCACGCTCATATTTTACTCTGGTTGGAAGATGCACCAAACAGTCCACTAGGCGATGACAAAGAAGCTGCGATAAAATTGATCGATTTCTTTTAATCTCAGTATCAACCTCAGAAGCCTCAGGTAACATCAAGCTACAGACACATAAACACACGTTTACGTGTTATAGAAAGTGCAGGGTTATCAGCCACAGAAATGTCGGTTCGAAGCACCTTTCCTGCCTTCTCGGTCTACGCAAATACTTATTCCTATGGATAAAGAAGAACATAATTTTGCCAGATATGCTGATCATTACAAGAAAATCAAATCCCAGTACGAAATTGCAATAGTATTGATGACTTTTATCAAAGCAACAATATAATTTCAGATGAGCATTATTATAAAATTATTTCCGCAGGAATCAATCGGCTACGAGTATTATTAAAACGTGAACCATCGGAGAAATGGCATAATCCATACAATCCATTCTTGTTTAATGTGTTAAAATCGAACATGGATTTGCAGTTCATATTGGACGAATATTCGTGTGCAATGTATGTAGTAGACTACGTACATAAATCAAATCGAGGGATAAGTAATTTGCAAAGACAGATTCTTGAGATAAGTGAAAAATATCCTGATTTTGGAGTGGTTGAAATCACGAGAAAAATGAGCGTCGATTTATTGAATTCTGTGGAAATTTCTAGCCAAGAAGCAGCTTGATGGTTGCTGCGTAAACCGATGTCACATGCATCCAGATCAGTAACGTTTATTCCAACATCATGGCCTGTCGATCGACAAAGAATGAAAAAAGCACGCACGGAATTGGCAGACCTTAATGATGAATCCACCGATATTTGGAAGGATAATGCCATTGATAAATACGAAAGACGGCCTCAGGATTTAAATGATCTCACTTTTGCTCAATTTTATGCGCATTATAAATGTAATAACAATGAATACAAAAAAATGAACACCTCACACATTATAAGATATACAAATTATAATATGGCAACTCAGTTTGAAGATTACAAAAGAGAAATGGTGATGCTACATATTCCCTTCCGCAACGAAGAGATAGATCTACTTTCTGAGGCAAAATTTCTGGAAATCTACACATATAATGAGAACATCATCATGGAGCGTCGAAAGGAATTCGAATCTAACATCAATATTGAGGAAACTATGAGACTATGTGAACAGTTATATCGTGAAGAAGAAGATTTGAGGCAACTAGACAATCAAGTTCGTTCGGGAGCAGTTCCAGAGCCACCTCCATTCACTGACATGTATGCGGATCCCTATTCAAACATCAACGATGATCTTCGTTTAGCAACTTTGAGTCGTCTCCGAGCGATTGCAAAGCAGAGAGAGAATTTAATGCCAAATGAAGAATTTTGCCAACTGATGCGAGCAACCAATCTTGAACAACGATCGATTTTACTAGAAACTATCCATCATTTAACATCTCAACCACTTGAACCATTGTTGGTGTTCTTGACGGGCCCAGCCGGATGCGGAAAAACCTTCGTGATTCGTCTAATCATGGAAATTTATAATAAATATGGAACCACAAATGCACATTGCAATGCGTACCTAACATGTGCTTCGACAGGAAAAGCTGCAGTGGCAATCAGCGGTACGACCATTCACACTGCTCTATCACTATTCATAAGCTTAGATAATAGCTTGAGTTCTGAAGCATTACAACAATTCAGATCATTATTTCAACACATTCGCTTAATGTTAATCGATGAAGTCAGTATGGTTGGAGCAGAGCTTTTGGAACGAATTGATAGAAGATTGAAATTAATAACAGGCAAATAAGATACCCCTTTTGGAGGACTGGATGTCATACTGGTTGGAGATTTAAGACAACTCCCACCAGTCAAAGCCACACCTATCTTCAAACAATCGAAACATTATATTGGCTCAAAAACTTGGCACTCATTCAAACTTCACGAACTCACCCAAGTCATGCGTCAATCAAATGTTGTATTTTCGACGATTTTAACGAAGATTGGAAATGGAGATCGATTGGATGATGTCGAACTTTCACTAGTGGAATCGAAATTTGTGACAGAAGAAGAGGCTAATCGGTTATGCCCGCAGGGCTTACGTCTGGCTTATTCCAACCAAACTGTTGAGAAATATAACAGAGAAATTCTAGAAAATCAACCAAATCAGACAATATCCGAGGCTATAGATTTCATCTCAGGTTGTGACAACGAGGAACAACTTGAAAGTGCACGTAGAGCACTTGAAAAGAAAAAATTACCAGCAGACACCGGTGGATTGCTGAAAAGTTTAACATTTACATCATAACGACCAACATTAAAGTTGCTGATGGATTGGCCAACGGCGCCATGGGAAAATTGGACCACGTCGAAAGAAATGATAACGGGGAAGTTACTCGGGTATGGTTGATATTTCCGAATTGGGAAAGAACTGGAGTAAAAGCTCGGGCCGTGGCACGTTCATTTATGTTCGCTAATAATCTCAATCCTTTAGCTGTTCCGATCGGTCGACGAAATGCTACAATCTATCTTAATAGACAAAGAAGTATCTCAGCTAAGAGAAATCATTTTCCACTAGCACCAGCCTGTGGATTGACGATTCATAAGTCGCAAGGGGGAACTTTCAATGAGGTGGTTTATTATTATGAAAAAAATCAATCCCAACAGTTGGTTTACGTTGTCATGTCGAGAGTGGTTTCAATTGAAGGCTTGTATATTATCCCAGTCAACAAACATAAGAAATTTTACCATGGGAACGGGAGTAACGACCGATCGTGTGTCGCTTTACGGAATGAGATGATGAAATTGCGTCAAAACCCACTTTCCACCTTGGATGAGGATCTATGTAAATATATCAACTCGAAAAGAAACTTATCAATCGTAACATTTAATTGTCAAAGTGTTCGTGCACACGCCAATGATTTGACGGATAGAGTTTTTGAAAAATCGAACATTTTAATGTTATCAGAAACGTTTATGGACGATAATGAACCTCCTGTTCTCATACTAAATTTTGATTTCATTGTAAGATTTCAACGTAACGATATTCGGAATGCAGGGGTTGCTATCTATCACAATCAGAAAAATAGATGTAATATTGTGACTCCATATTTAGATATAAAAGCTCCTTACTCAGGTAACCCTGATGTGACAATTTCAACGTCAAAAAGAATCGGAGACATATGTGCTGTAGAGTGCATAGTCAACCACAGCGAAAATAATCCGAAGAAATTGATTCAAATTGCCATTTATATTTCACCAAATGCAGCCATGAGGGATATTAAATTATTTATTGCAAAATCTTTATTGCCACTATCCACTGCAGGTTCACAAGCTCTGTCAGACGTTACTGGTGCAGAAATTGGTTATTGTGAGCGGCCTGTGATCCTTGCAGGAGATTTTAATGTGAATTTCGCGTTACCTGAAGCTGAAACATTAATAACCTTCCTTAAAGACAAATTTGGATTAAAAATGATAAATGGTAGGAATGAGGCCGGGATAGCCTGGTCGGTAGGGCGCTGGGCCCATATCCAAGAGGTCGTGGGTTCGATCCTCGCCGGCCGAAGACTCCCCGTGTAGTAAATGGTGACTGATGCACGTTAAATCTGTCGAGTCTCAAAGTCCTCCATGTTCCCATAACAAATCAATACCTCTGGGGGTACTGATCCAGGAGTTTCCTTGTCTTCTGGATTGGTTCAAAATTACAAGGCTACGGAGTTGAACATTAGTAGTCGTAAACCCATGAAATTGGGTCGGCTGTTCAACGACGGTTATAAAATAAAAAAAAAAAAAAATAAAATGGTAGGAATGATCCAACAACCAAAGGGGGAACTACCACTGATACAGTTTTTGCCAAAAAAAATTGAAAAAATAGAACTCAAACATGTAATATCTTACTTTAGTTATCATAATCCCATTGTAAATTTTATAGATTTTGATATTTCTCCACTCCAAAATAATAATTAAATGATGCGATCAATTGTGAATTGTAAGCAATGTTAATAATTAACGTCGCAGGTTACGAAGTTTAACTTCTTCCGCGCGGAGGGACTCCACGCACTATTTATTTTTTTTTTTTTCTGTTTTGCTTCCGACCATATAAAAGAGTGATAACACAAAACGTATTGACAAATTCTGCTATGCCCGAGTTTACTCGGGATAATCAGGGAAGCGGTTAAGATTCAAATTTTCTGTATTTTGCGAATATTCTTTTAAAAGCTTTGGGAACCTAATTCCTATTTTTTATTTTAAATATTTTGTTTATTTCATAAATTTGATTTCTCCAAAAGAGAGACATTTCAATATAATATAATTACTGACATTATTAGCCAAAATGAAATATTTTAAAAGAAATGAAATTACTGTACTCTGTAAATGTACTATGTACTCTGTAAATTCTAAACTGAAATCCCATTTAAGCGTGTAAATCTTCATAATTATTATGGCTCACTTACATAAAAAATGCCTTTTTACGCCTGGGGATGCTACAATGAGGCATCGCATTTTTAATTACAGATTGAGTTAAATTCTAACACATAATATAAATCGCAATGATCTATATTTTAATAAAAAATTATAAAAAATTTGGGGAGATTTCCGTTTCGTGATCTGTGGCAGAATAATCGCCAAGTCTTGGAAACTTCCGGGCAGCGGCCGGCGTGAAACTGAAAAAAAAAAAAAAAAAAACATCACAAAAAAAAGGGAACAACTCGAAAGGTATAGCTCGTAGCTACTCACAGGCAAACATCTTCATGTTTTTTTTTTTTTTTTTTTTTTTAATTGCAAGTTATAAATCTTCTATTTGACACCTTGGCGATTGAAGTTGGCGCGACAGATCACGATACGGAAATATCCCACAAATTTCCCTATCTTTTTTTACTGAAATTGTAAGTTTAATTAGCACCAGTGGGGAAATACACAGAAGTTACAACGGTGAGTTTACAACAAAATTCATGCATTATTTATTTTTATTTATGATTAAATAAGAGTAAAACTTTCTCAGGTGCTAAATTTTCTTGAATTTTTGGCGTAAATGTTTAAATTTTTGGCAACCCTTAAAAATGACGTTGAATCCCTTTCAAAACAAACTAATTCCTATTGGATAACAATCAAGTAAGTGTTTTTAAAGCTCAACCCCTCAAATGAATTGTTTTCAATATTTTCTCCGACATATTTAATAGTTTCAAATTTTATTTCATTAAAAATTATTTCACATAGAATGAACAGGAATGATAATATTCATATTCTAAATATTATATTCTAAATAATATATTATTCTAAATATTATAGAAATACAATTTATATCCTTTCATTTGAAAATTAATATTTTGATTTGAAAAACTTGATGAGAAATAAATAATATATATTATTTATATATGCATTTATAATATATCATATATATTTTTATAGTGTTTCATTGGATTTGATGTACGAAAATATTTGTTTAAACAGAACACACTTAGTTTCTTGACGGAACAGTAGTTCCTCCGATAATTGTGTTTTCTTTTCTCTGTATTGAAGGTGAATTGAAAGACATTTTTTTTTTAAAAAAATCGGTACCTTATACCTTCGAAACGTTATTAAAATATTTAAACTACTTGGAGGGGTACTTATCAAAATAACTAATGTTTCCCCATCCCTCATTCTAAGTATAAGTTTCTGTAAATACGATATATACATTCCTATAAGTTAACTCTTGGGTTATATTATGAAGAGTCAGGAATACTTTCAGCAAATTAATTTCTTGAAATGCAAAATCAAAAAAATAATAATAATAATAATAAATAAATTGCAAAAAGATGCCAGAATGCTTTTCCTCAGAACAATCTTTTTAAGAATTACCTTTTTCAGAATTTTGATTCTTACTGAAACTTATTTTCAAAATATTGCTGCCTATCTTTAGGATAATTTAAAAACAGTGATGTAATTAAGCATCTTGAGAGTTTCGGAAGGTTAGTCTAATTTAAACCCAATTTTAATTATGATGATTTTTTCTTTAACATACTTTTCAAAGTAACTTTTTGGATTCTTTTTTTTTCTCTCCTTAAACAGCACGTTTTTTGAAATCGTAATCAACATTTGATAAAGCAATAAATTTGATTGAAATCAATCTTGTTACATATCATATTTTTTATTCCGTTTCATGCAAAATATCCTTTTTTTTTCATTTATTATTTTTAAATCCAGGGTAAAATATTTTTTCTAACATGTTTCAGTATAATCTATTCTAAACTGTTTCTTTTAAATTTTTAAAAAACTTTTCAAAATTAAGATCTAGACTTGGAAGATTGCCCCAAACATATAAAAATATTAAAAGAGACAGATTTTTACAAATGATAAGAATGGATTCTTTTACATTTTAAGAGATTTAGATTTTTTCTTACTTTTAATATTTGAAGCTTTAATTATCACCGGAGCATGTTATGATGGATTCGATTTTTTTTCTGGATAAAAGTTAAAACGAAATAAATTTGAAAAAACTGATTTTACGATTTCGTCAAACAATTTTTTTTTTTTCATTATTAATGTATTTTATGACCATTAAAATTTTCTACAATTTTTTACTACAGGAATCTAAAAAGTAAAATTAAACGTAGTTTAACTAAAAATAATTTCAAATTAATAAAAATTTTGGAATTAAAAAATATTTAAGGTTAAAAGGATTCAGAATGAGGATTCAGAAGATGCCTAAATTTGAAAGATAAAATTTAAGAGATATCTTCGCAATCGTAATTTCATAGAATTTTTTTGTTGTTAATTTATTAAAAGAGTATATCTTACTCTAACATAAATTCTTATTATGTTTAAAATCGTGGTACTTCTCTGTAGAAAAAATTACTGGGTTTCTTTTCCCACTTTAATGACATTCTTAAGATTCAAATTTACTGTATTTTGCTAACATTCTTTTAAAAGTCTTTGGAACCTAATTGCTCGTCGCCGGGATAGCCTGATTGGTAGGAGGCTGGACTCACGTTCGTGAGAACGGGAGAATCAGAAGACTACCCGTGTAGTAAATGGTAACCGATTCACGTTAAATATGTCGGGTCACAAAGTCCTCCATGTTTCTATAACAAATCTATACCTCTTGGGGTACTGAATTGAAGGTTCTCTGGTTCGGGTCAAAGTTACGATCTGTTGATGTATGAATGGGTCGGCCCTTTAAACAGGTGCAACGCATAAGTGTGGCAGAAGTCGAATTCTTGGCCATAGATGCCGTCAGTGGAAAACGAGAAAAATCGCTCCAAAATGCCTTAATGGCCTATGAAAGCAGTAACAACCAAACTGCTCTTGTTATATTTGTTTTATTCTTTTTAAATATTTTATTATTGTTATAAATTTGAGTTCTTATAAAGGAAAGACCACCACTTAATATGAAGACAAAATAAAGTATTTTAAATAAAATGAAATTGAATTCCTGAAAAGTCTAATAAAACTAAAATCTCTTTTGAAAGTAAAAACGTCAATAACTATTATGGCTTTCTCTTTTGAAAACATCTTTGTACTCCTACAGCTATGCTCGTAATGATCTAGTAAAAATTGAAAATCGATCTACTGAGATCTCAATACTCTTGCTATTCAGAAAGATATTTCGATTACACTATTCCATCACAAGAGAGCAAGTTAAAACTAAATTATGAATCAAACGCTAGCTATAAGGTGCCTAATCGTAACATTTAAAACTTTCCAACTATCCATAAAAACGGTAATCATTTGAGTTTCATGAATAGTTAAAAGTTGAATAAAATGTAAATTGAATTGATTTTTCCCTTTCCAGGTTATAATATAAGATGGCTGATGTTTCAAGAAAGAGAAAGAGAGTAAGTTAGGGTTTATCTTTATTTACAATACAGTCGATCGTATGTTCCGTCTTGTTTTAACAGTAACAATGCTGTTCTTGAAATGTTTAAAAAACCCATACAGATCGTTTCTGAAAATAGCAGATTCCCGCCTTTATCGCTCAGCTTAAATCAAACTGGGCATATATACATATATATATATATATATGCCCAGTTTGATTTAAGCTGCCTCCCGTTTGGTAGTTTATTAATTTGGTGGTATGCTACTTTTAAAATAAAAATACCTTGCATGAACATGTAAATGACATTAACTCCATTTTGTAAAAAAGTCTTCAACTTCTTGAATAATATACAGGAGTAATTTAATATCTAATATAAAGATAATACTTACGCATATGTATTTTAGATGTTTTTTTATTAAGCTTATGTTTCGAAGATATTTTTTTGATTTTGTATATGGGATTTATCGTTAATTAAATAATGTTACTACTGCCAATCTTAGTTAAAAATCAAGTTATTTTATGTTCTTTTAAAATATAAAGCTTTGGATTTTTTTTTTGGTGAGTTTTATTGTTTTACATATTCCAATTTACAAATTTACCCTTATGGATAAGTATTTATTTCGAAAACAAAAACACAAAAAATCTACACATTTCGTGAACATTAACATAATTTTTAAATATTTTTGGATAAGGTTTAAACCCTAATTTTTACTTTATGTTATGTTTCTTTATCTTATGTTACTTATGTTATGTTACCTTATCTCATGTTACTTTATGTTATGTTATATTACCTAATTTTTACTTAGATGTTCCTTATTAATATGAATTTTAAAGGAATAATATAGAACAAGAATTTTCAAAACGGAAAAATATTTAAAAAAAGATTTGCTTTTGCTTAAAGTAATTTTATAAAATAAATGTTACAGTAATATTATTCAAAGTTATATTTAGTTTGATACTTTCAACGTCTCCATACATTAGAGAATTTTGCATTTGTATTCAAACATAACTTTAAGAAGAGCATTAATAAGATATTTCTAGTATAAAAAATATCTTTATTCAGAAGCAATCTTTCGTAAAAATTAATTTGATTCTATTTTTCTCTACTAAACTAAATAAGAATTTTTCATTTTATAAATGATCTGAAAATTAAGGCTGTATTTAAAATTATACTTTCGAAATAGTTGAAATAAAATTTTAATTTTTTTTTTATTTTATTAAAAATAAAATAAATCTCGCTCTCTAAACAATTATGGTAAAGTTTTTACAACAAGAATCGATGAAAATACTTTAAATATTTATAAAATTCACGAAGGACTAATTTAAGTTAAATAGTTTTATGAATTTTCTATGGTTTCCGAGAGCACAACTTCCTTAATAAAAAATGAGTGCTTTATTTATTTTTTAAATTCACGATGTCAACATATTTTAGTTAAATGATATTAAAATATTTTCACCAATTATTATTTTAAATCATAATAATACAATATTTTATTACAATTTCTTCGCAAGTTTTTTCAACAAAACTAAAATACATTTTAACTAACTATTCTTTACTACTATTGTCTCATGGATAAAAATTTAAAAATGAGATGAGGAAATCTAAATAAGCTTACTTTTTTTAACACTAGATTGCCTAAGGAAGTCATTTTAACTGCTTTTTAATTTCAATTAGAAAAACAATGATGTATATAATGACACAATTTCTTTGAATTTTGTAGAACATATAACTTTTTTATGATTAATATTTACTAATAACTTGTTATATAACTGCAAATAATATAAAAAATATTACAAATTAATTTAATAAAAATTAATAATATAAAAATTAATTTTAAATAAATTTTTTACACATTATTTATACTTTTACAATTCAGTCATTTTGACTGCTTTTGAGCAATATATGTATATACTAAGTTAATTATATATTTGACTTTGGTTACAGTTTTTGTCTTCACGCACATATCCTTCGTTGTAAAAGAAAATATCTCCGAAATCTATATTTTTCAAAATATGTTGTCTGTTGCAGAATGATTCAGTAGTGAGTGGAATAAAAAAGTCATATTTGATAATTAATTTAATAATACTTGAAACAAACAATATGATGGTAAAGTATTTTTAGGGCTTTCCAATAAGCCTTCCATACTGATCCGTTGCTTGCCACACAAGAGATACAGAATTATATGGGAGTGATTACAACGCCCTCTGTTGGTCAAGCAGAAATTCGCAACTCTCCCCACCTGAACTCTTTTGAGTTCACTTACCATAAATTTGCATGACAAAATTTTTTCAAGTACAACATTCGTTGACATATAAAATCAAAAATGTATCCTTAGCAGCAATTTACAGTAATAATTATCAAATGAATGTTCAATAATTAAGATAACAATATAAAACAATGAATAATAACATATGCATATTATCAAAATAATTTTCCTTAGCTTTACTAGGAACATTTTTGTTGAAGGGTTAATTTCTAAGTTACTTACAAGTTGAACTGAGCGTCTTATATCTCCTTCAGGAGTTTTTATCAGAAAAGAACGAATGTTCCCATCTCGTCCCTGATACACTTCCAAAATTCTTCCTAGCATCCGCATATTTTTGGGATAGCGCTCATCATTGTTTAAAACAGTGTCATATACATTAAATGATGTTATCTTACCTGGTGGTTAAGAAATATAAGCAGATCTTAGATGCAGTAAACAGTCCTTCCTCCACCAAAAGTGTTTGTTGATATTTTGTGTTTGTTGACCTTTTAGTTAATGAATCTCTATTTATAATCAAATCATTAACATTTGCATGAATATGACATATTATCTTATATGTAATATAATTATAATTTACAAAATATATGAATGTTTGATTAATTGAGTTAATTCTTGAATCAATCAATTTAGGGGTTTTGTTGAGTTACTGTCAATATTTAGGACTGTTAATAAAATTAATTTCTTATTTACCGTTTATTTTGTTATGTTATAATAGGTCAACATTCTAGTTTATACAGTTGAGTATCAATCAGAAGAACAGTTTCAAATTTTGGTCTTATTCATATTAAACTGAACGTGGAGTAGAGAAAGCTTTAAAACTATTTTTTTTTTTTTTTTTTTTTGTAATCGTCTCCTTTTGGAGAGTAAAAATGAAAATTAATGAAAACTAACTTTACATATAAAGAATAAGATCATTGTTAAGTGCTTCTGTATTTTTATTTTCAATACTCCAACAACTTAAGTCATTGGATAAATTTAAATTTGACACATTTATATTTAGAATTATTTAAAATTTTATGCATGCACCAAAATTTGGGCTTTTGGCAGTAATTTTCAAAACAAAAAGAGTTTTATGTTAAAATAATTCTAGAACATAATTGATGGAGCACTCGTACTTTTACAGGGTGGCCACTCACTCTGGAAACCGGGAATTCTCAGGGAATTTCACGTCGATTCTGGAAAATAATTTTGTCGCGCGTCGCCGCTCTTTTCTTCCCATTCCGTTATGTTTACTTTTTCGGAGCGAAACGCGTCTGCTTCATCGCGATCAAGCATCACGTGATTATCCTCCAATGAACGCTTCATGTCCTTGTGCCTCTTTGAGGATGTTGTAACTGAAGAACAAGAATCAGTAAGAAAATCGAAGCAGTGTTCAAAGGAAGTTCTTTCTGGAATGATATTGGTAAGTTTTGATTTTTGTATTCTATTAATTTTACAGGATCGCAATTTTTTTGAGAGTTGAAATAAAAATATTTAAAAGTGCTTTAATTTATGTAAATAAGCTATAATTATGCTTTAATTTATCTAAAATTTCGAATCCATATTTGACCATTACAAATTATATCGAGAATTCGAATTAAAATAATATTCTGATCTAAAAATCTCTAATAAGAAACTGATGTGTTTTTTTTATTATTAAATTAATTAAACTATTTTTCATTTTAAACAAAAGTCTATTGTAGAATTTCGAATATTTTTTGCTTTATTAATTTTTAACTTTTTTGTGTAAATTTTATTATTTTTCATCGAATATCCCGATTTTAAAACAAAAAAAAAATTTCCTTATAGAAAAGTTTTATTATTTTTCTGTAACTTTGTACTTTTACGCCAAGAAATTGAATTTAAAAAAAAATAAATAATAATAAATTAAAAAATCATCGATGTATACAATTTAAAGTAGAAAAAAAAAGTAATGGATTTTTTCTTTGATTAATAATTTAATCTAATTATTTGTTATCATTTCATTTGAAACAAAAATTTTATCGTAAAATTTCGAATTAATATCGGAAATTAAGTATAATTTAAGAGACAAGTACATCGATTGGGAAACTTTGTTTTTCTATTTTCCAGTAACTTTACATTATTTGATTTTTATTATTTTTCCCCCCAGAATTCCAATTTTAATTTAAAAATTGTTGTCTAGGGACGTTTTTGTTTTACGGCAGAGAACCATTTATTCGGTACCCAGAAAACCGGCAAAACTTTTGCTCGGTTTTCCCGCCATTTAAAACTAGAACGATTATAAAAAAAAAAGTGGAAATTGGACTCATCCTTGAAGTTGAGTAGAGGAAAATGTGAGAAAGGGGAGAATTTTTTTCCCCGTTTAACCAGAGAAACGTCATTTCTTCGGTGACCTTAAAGATCTTTAAATCTAGAGGGGGCAGGGAGGGGACGAATGTTTTATTTTCTGCCCGTCAATCAAACTCAAAAGAGTGGCTTGCTGTTTTATTTTTCTCTTTGATTTATGAGGGGGTGGGAGAAATGCGTTGCACCTGCATATCATTGAACCGAAGATGGAAGAGAAAAATATATTTATCTATTTGACATCGATTAATAAAAATAAAATATTTTTCTTTTGAATAAATTCTGATTCTTTAAGAGTGCGGTGTCATTTGCAAGTTTTTCTTGATGTGAAATCACATCTGCTTTCGTTAAGAGTCTTGTTTTTATAAAAAAAATAAAAGGAGAATTGTTTATTAATTTAAGCATACGATTACTTTATGAAGCAGATTGCAGTTTTGTTTTTCTGATTCCACTACGTTTGATTTTTTTTCCTTTTCACTATAAATTTCGCACTCAATAAATTATCTCTTTTTATTCATAAATTTTATCATTAGTTTTTTTTTTTTTTTTTGGAAGTGTCGGCGATTGAGCTGATTTTATTTCTTCATTATCGTTTGCGTTTACCAGTTCTTTTTATATTTTTTAAATTGTTCTTATATATATTTGCTGTAACTCTTAAACATGATTTTAAAAAAAATAATTACAGCTGTTTATGATTGCAAATCTTTTAAGAGTTTAATCTGATTCCGATTTTTTAGATTTTATTTTGCTTTTAATTTTTTTCTATTTCTACTATAATTATTAAATGCTTTTTTTAATATTACTGTGATGAAATTTTTAGTTGCGATTGGGGAAATAATTATTTTCTTTTATTTTCTAATGCAAATTAATAATAATTTTATTCACTAATTTATTTTACTTATATATTATCGCCGAAATGTTGCATTTTTACAATGGACGTTAACTACTCCGAGCGGATTTTCCGGAGGTTCTAAAAATAAGGGGTGCGTATTATAGGCCAGAAATTAAGGTAGATGCTTTGTAACCAAGGTGGTCATTAATCGTTAATGTTTTTAATTGACAAAAAAAATTTTTAGATTGTTTTTTATTTTCCTCAAAACAACGCCTTTTTTCACTTATTCATTTTTTAAGATTAAAATGAAAACATTCATTTATTTTTCTTAGTGCAGTTATCATCTGCTATGATAATAGTTAGCTAGTGGAGTGCATTAAGTATCTAGACTTTTTCTCAAAAAATGAGCGGGAATATTTAACAATGCTGATTTTTTGGTAGGTCACTAGCCCCTTTATTGATAGAAAAAGCTTATTAGAAGTTTTAATACATTTATGACAAGATTTTTATTCAGAATGTGACTAACTAAATTCTATTTTGGTATGTGATTAGCTAAATTCTATTGTTTTTAGCAGATTTGTAGTCTGTTTTTCTGTAACCTTTTATCAGTAGTTAAATTTATTTTCAAAATACAAACGAAAACAAAGTGTTCATTAAGATTTTATTTTTAGGTGGCTTGAAACGATGGCGCCTGGTTTTAAAACATCATTTAAGACAGAATGGATGGAAAATCCTCATTATGCCCCATGGTTACGTGAGTGCCTGACTGACATATTTTCTGCAGTATGTAAATTATGTAATTCTGTATTTTCCCTGAGCAATATGGGAAAACAAGCACTAACTAGTCATCAGAAATCCAGGAAACACAAAAAAGCCATTATTAGCAGAAATATGTGATGATTTGAGGAGTGCATTTAGTGAACAAGATTCTACTACCAAAAATCTTGTATTAAATTCTCTAAATGAGCCAGCTAAAAAGGATGCATCATTAGTTTCTTTTTTGAGATCAGAAAGTAAATCAGAAGCAGAAATCTTGTGGTGTTTGTATGCAGTGATGGAACACTCTTCTTTTCGTTCTGCGGGTCGGGCAGTACTTTTAATGAAAAAAATGTTTACTGATAGTGAAATAGTGAAAAAAATATCTCTACAAAGAACCAAAATAGCATACACCTGTGTTCATGGTATTGTTCCATATTATAGGGAGCAATTACAAAAAACCATAGCTAGCTGTCATTATTTAGTTATGGGCTTTGATGAAAGTCTAAATAAAATCGCTCAGAAACAACAAATGGACGTAAGTGTTCGACTTTGGAATAAAGATACAAATGAAGTCCAGACACGATATTTGACATCAGTATTTCTTGGTCATTCGACAGCAAAGGATTTGTTGGATAATTTCAAAGAAGCCATTACCCAATTTTCCATCAATAAAAATAAAATAATTCAAATATCTATGGATGGACCTAATGTCAACCATAAATTTCTCAATGATCTTAAAAAAGAACTTGAGGAAATGCCGCAAGATCCTGTGTTGTTAGATATAGGTAGCTGTGGACTGCATACAATCCATTGTGGGTTTATGCATGCAATAAAGTCTACAGGGTGGAATGTAGTGGACTTTTTACGGGCGCTATACTACATTTTTAAAGATGTACCATCACATAGAGCTGATTTCATATATTTCACAGGATGTGAAAAATTTCCAAAGAAATTTTGTGCAATCCGATGGATTCAAAATGTAGAAGTTGCTGAGAGGGCATTAGAAATGTTGCCTCATATTTTCGAATTTGTAAAAGCAGCAAAGAAGGAGAAAAAAATCTATGTTGGCTCAAAAAATTTCGGTGTACTCTCGGAGTGTATCAAAGACAGTTTCTTTGCTGCAAAATTGGCATTTCCCCAGTCATTAGCTGCTTTTATTGAACCATTTCTCACAGAATTTCAGAGTAATGCTCCATTAGCTCCTTTACTTTTCTCTAATTTTACACCAATTTTAAGATCCCTTCTTGATAAATTTGTAAAACCCGCTATTTTAGTGGAGAACTCTTCAAAATTAGGAAAAATAGATTTGTCATTGGCAGATAATCTGCTTCCAATCAACAAAGTTGCTCTCAGTTTTGCAGTTAAGGATGAAATAAGGAAAATAAAAGATTCTTCACCTTCTGAAGAATTTTCATTTAGGAAAGAATGTGCAATTGCTTATAAAAAATTCTGTGAAAAGATTTTAGAAAGATCACCTTTAAAATTCCAGTTAACAAGGGGGCTATCTTGTCTTGATCCTGGTGTAATTTTAAATACAGCAATTGCTGAAAAACGGCTTTCATCTTGCCTTTCAATGTTGGTATCTAGCAATTGGATATCAGGTATCAAGGCTGACAGTGTGAAAGATAGTTAGTTACAAAACATTCATTCGGAATCCTCTAGTTAAGAAAGAAATGGAGCAATTTGAGAAGAGGGAAAAACGACTGGATAATGTTTTCTTCTCTCTATTTGAAGTTTGCAATGCACCAGAAAATTAAGTTTCTCCTCATATTGTCACACGGAAGTGCTTTTATAGAAAGGGGCTTTTCTATTAATTCAGATTGTTTAATAGAAAATAAACATGAAGATAGTTTAGTTGCTCTTAGGCAAATTCATGATGGTGTTATGGATGCTGGTGGTGTTGACAATATAACTGTGACGAAATCCATGATAAACTACGGAAAACAGGCTCACACACGTTATATCGAAGTATTAGAAAAGAGGCAAAATGAAAAATTAAAAAAAGAATTGCATGTTAAAAAACAAAAATTAACGGCTGATTTTTATTTAGAAACTTCTTTAATTGATGAACAATTAAAAGCTATCAGAAATTAAATGTTAAAAGCTTTCAGTTATTCACTTGTTGAGCTATTTATACTGTACAATTTGATTAACTCCACTTTTTAAAACATCTCAAACTTAAGTGTCAAAGAATATACTAATATATATATAGGTATATTTTTTATATTTAAAATAAGTTTCCCAGATAATATAAATGAACAACATTATATGACTAAATAATTTTGGCTTTTCATTAATTGATAATTTATTTCACAAGTAATTTCGATCTCAATTCTAAACTTTTAGTTTGATGGAGTTGATCAATTTGTGTAATAAGCTATTTATATAACAACTTTTTATTTTATACAAAATAAAGTTTCTAAAATTCATCAGATCTTGTAAATGTGTATCCACAATTGTAAAAGAAATTCATACAACACATTTTAAATGCAACACAGCTGTATATATAATTTTTTATTTACTGTATATTGTTGTATAACTAATAAATTTATGAAGTCTCCTTAAAGTTGCGTTGTGGTATCTGGAATTTTAGAAATTTACTCTGGAAAACTCAGGGATTTTTTTTTGGTCTGGAGAGTGGCCGCCCTGTTTTACATGTATGGTAATTTAAAAATACTATATATTTATAATAGCTAGTAATTATCCTTATGCCAAAATTTTGATAATTGTCAAAAACTATGTCAAAATAGCTTTGTGACATAACGGTTAAAACCAGAGAAAACCATCCATTGTCAAAAACTTGCCAATCCTGCCTAATAATGATATTTTTTAAAGTTCTTAGAAATATTTTTTGAGTGCTTGAAAAGTGCCTAAAGGGTGTCTATTTTTTGTTGAAATATTTGGCTACGCACTCTGAATGAGTTGAACGCTTATGAATAAAGAATAAGTTTGACTTATTCTTTCAATTTCATACATTTTATTTTATTTTGAGAAAGATATATTTTTGCTTGAATTTAGTTTCAATATTTTGTTATTTAAAAATGTTTTACCTCATTACGTTATTCAAGAATAAGTTATATAGAAAAAAAATATGAGTGTATGTTGTTTATACTTTACATATACTCTTTGAAACTTATGAATGAAGCCTACCAGAAGTCACTTACGCAAAATATTTACTAAGTATAATCCTGTTAAAAGAATATTTTTTTTTTTTTTAAATATACATATTAATCTTTATTCACAATTAAAAGTATTTTAAAATGCGTGCTATCAGTTACAAATAATGCAATTTTATCATTAGTTACAAAACTCAGAGGAAAGCCAAGGAATATTCTTTTCTGAATGTTGATTCCAGTCTGCTGACGGACAAAAGTGATTTTGGGCACTTTCAATTTATGCAATTTTTAAAGAAATACAAACTCTTTTTTTCTGCAAGTTAATGTATAAAACTGCGTTAAGAAAGAAACTTAGTTATTAAGTGCTAAACTAGTAAGTAAAAAATTAAAATCTATATTCCACAATATTATACAACATAAAAATACAGACCAGTCTTTTACATATGTATTTTAAAATGTTCTAAACGCTTCATTCTGCAGAAAAATGCAATTGCTTTTGTGAGAATTTTTATGGACCACATTTTATAGGTTAAATTTTTAAACTGTTGAATTTGCCGACTTTTTCATCTATGACATTTAAGCAGAACTCCCACATGATCCTTGCCCTTTATTGTTGGAAATATTAACACGGGAAACTTGTTTTACAATTCTGCGAAACTAAAAAAAAATTCTTTGTGATTATTTAAATTTTTGTAGCAATTATTTGTGATATTAAGGGATTTTCCAATATCATTTGTGCTTTTAATAAGTGCTCAAAAAGGTAATTATTAGCTGTGAACTTATTATTTAATTTTCAAGTATTTGTTTTACCATTCATTTTAAAAATTCTTTTGCGGAACTTTTTAAACAAAAAAGTTATAAATGACTTAAATATAACGTATAAAAATTAGAGCAATACTTAAATGCGAACAACCGTAGCTTAGGAAATACAATGCTTGTGTTCCAATGGTGATCCAAGTTCGGATTCCAGCAATTGGGTATAATATAAAAAAAACACAACTACTTCCACTTCGAAAATTTTAGTAGGAATAACATATACTATCGTGCAATGCTAAATGAATGGAAGATAGTGGTTGTTGTTTAATATTTTACATGCGCTAATTTAATTTGATTTGAAAACATTGATTTTTTTTAAAATATGGATTCTATAGAATGACGTCCGTTAAGTTTAATTGGTTTGATGTCTCGCGTTGTCAGAAGAGAAAAAAAAACTTTTAATTTAATTAATAAACTGAGTTTTAAATATGTTTACTAAAAACATTAAATTACTTAGATGAAATAACAAAATCAATTATTACAAAACGAACTGTTCTTAGTAATACAATATAATCTGGCGAGCAGCTATTTAAAAGATCGAACATTCCGTTTGTTTATTTGTGGCTTGAAGTCAGGCTCGCAGAAAATGCCGTTCACTGGTTAAATTTAGTAGGAATAACACAACCTATGACGTAGGCGATAGTATACCCAATTGTTGGTCCCTACAAATTCTGCAGTAAAATATCTACTGTGTTTGACGGATCACTGATTAGAATTCAGTCGCCGTCGGTCTTACTGTTTTCAACGAAGGTCAATTTGTAACAATGCTTTATTCCCTTGTCCTCTGGGTTGTGTTCAAAACTGCTAGACATCGGAGTTTTATTATGGCCAGTTATAAAATGAAATACAACCATTAGGAATGAGTTTGTCTATATAAACTATGGCGTAATACCTATCTGAATTGGGTGTTTAAAAAAATTATGTGAGTGAATACTTTTAGTTCAACCTTATGGGCACTCATATACACTTTTAGTGAGTGAGCATATTTGTTTCGAGTTGTGTAATAAGAATAGTTAATTAGAAGATTTACATAATACTGTCAGTTCCATTAAATAATTAATTTTCATTCGTTTCTATTTGTGTTAGCCTTGTTTACTTAGAGTTCCTACGCGATGTGTGCAAGTTCGATTTCAAACACATTTTATTTTAAGAATCAGTGTATTAGTGTACTAATACACTGTAAGAATAGTGTACTGTGAATGACCGAAATTGGTGGTTGTTGCCTTCCACCGTTGAATGTTGACAATCGTATAGTCGCTTTAGTAAGTATCCGAAATATATACTAGGTCTAGTTAAGTACCAATGCCCTATATCAATATTTTTTTGAGGTCAAGTGTCACTGACTAGCATGCATTTAACCGGTACTCCGGACGTTGATGTTTCTCCAAATCTATTCTCAACAGCTATTAAAATATCGAATTAATATCAAATCGGATATAACAAATAATTCGGACATTCACCAAAGTGAATGTTGACATTCATCGGTGAAGGTCAACATTTTCTTACGGTAATATATATATATATATATGCAACCTAAACTAATGATTCCTACTGTATGTTGTATAATAAAAATAACTTTACCGACTCCTATGTGTAACATTACTGAACTTTTAAATTTTAGAGTTGTTGAATACCAAAGTGGTGGCATTTACTTTTACATCTGGTGTTTTCAGATGATATTTCTGGCGTTTCACTATTTTTAGAAACTATCTTTGGTTCCTTGTGTAGCAAAACACTTAAGTACCACGAATGATTCACTTTGGTATAAAGTTGTTGCCACCATTTTCGGTATGAAAATATTTGTTGCTCAACCCTAGTCAATATTTTTGATGGTTTTCTATTGATGGAACAACATAATCTTGATGGTAACCATCACCCCAATCTAGGAATTCGGACTGATTTATGATGGTCCAACATTAAAAACTCAAACTGTTTTGATGGTATATTTCTAAGAACCAACAAGAATTCTCATTAAACCATCGTGAAAATGCATAGTTGGAACCATCACGGAGTATCATGGGTAGTTGTTCCTTGAGAGTCAAACTTCTCTTGATGGTTAACCATCATAGTATTAAGTAGTATTTTCTATCATGGAATGATGGAAGTTTGTAGGAATATCAAAACCTATGAGCATGTAAGGAAAATCTTGATTGATGGTGACCTTCAAATGATGTTGGACCATCATGAATCGCCCTGAAACCATCAAAATTTTTTGAAGAAACCATCAAGAATTTTGAAATGGGAAAAGTTGTATCCGAAAAACGATGTCTCTTGCAGGAGAAATGGTTGTTGCAGTTGATCGTTTTATTTCTAAAATTTGCATACAAATTATCTTTCTACTGAATTACGTGCATATTATACTGTAATTTCATGGCTATCTTATACTTTGTTGGGGAGCTGTGGCCGAAAAACTACTTGTTGCTTAAGTTTTGCACACCAGTGTATGTATGTATGTATGTATATATATATATATATAGAAAAGAAGCAGAGGGTACATTAGAAAAAAGAAGATGAAAAGCTGGAACACTGTGAATAAAAGTGGAAAGCATTTGAAAACAGTGGAAAAATATGTAGAATTCAAAATTGGAAACGATAATTACAAAAACCGGAAGCGAAAAATACGAAATTCTGAAAACAAAACGATTTATATAAAAAGAGAATGTATGTTACGAAAAAAATCTATAAAACAGGAATGGATTTCATCAACTTCACTTGAACGAAAATATTACCTTTTGAAAAACACTCTGAAAAAGATGCAGGAAAACATTTGAAAAATACAAATCACATTTCTGTTCAACAGAAAAACTTACATTGGTACTAGATGCTGTCACCTCACTAATTTTAGGTCGTAATTTTTTTTCAAAATAATTAAAAATTTTTAAATTCTTGCGTTTTGACATCCTAAAGATCCAAAAACAGCAAAAATATTGTATATATATATGTATATTGGCACAAACATATCTGCTATGCTACGATCTCAATGTTTCGAGCTGGAATGAATAACTTCAACGAGTACAGTATCTCCAATGGTATTGTTACTGGTTTCTTCACTAGTCGAAATAGTGACGACGACGGCTATTGAATGGACTTTTTGTTAAGACAAAACAAAACAGATTTAGCGAAAAGCTCCGAAAGACAAGCGGCAGAGATAATTCTTAGTGTGACTAACTAACTCCACTGTACTCCGTTCCCCCTTTTATATAATTTTTCACCGCATCTCCAAAATTCTGGAATTTTCTCAAAGACGACAGAACGTCTAGAATTCCAGAATCATCGCGTAAAGATCTCGCGAGTGCCAGCCAGTCTCGAAAACTATCGCGACTGGCAGGACAGAAAGGAACCAGCGATCCGGGCTCGCCCGTAACAGTATCACGTGAATTTGGTTTCAAAAGTACAACCCTATTATAGTAAATGTTTTTTCAGTATTCTGAGAAATACCGTGAGAAAAAAAAAGTAGGCATAAGGCAAATAAAAATATATAGTCTTAAAAAATAATAGCCCGCATAGTTTCTACTAAAATTGTATTTATTTTTTCCATTTTGTCTGAGCTCGAGGGGGGTGTTTAAACCCCTAACCCCCCCCCCTTGCGTACGCCCCTGTGGTTTTAGCAACTAATAAAACTGTAAGTGCAATATTATTCTCTAAAACGATTAAATCTATGCACACTAGTATTATACTGAATCTGGCAATGACAGTTTTTAGTAATTCCAAAAAAAATTAATCACATTTGACATTCGCCATGTCTTATTGTTTTGATGAGGAATAAAACGGTAGCACATGTTTGAAGTCATATTTTTCAATAACTTTGAGCACAAGTAAAACTACTTTAGATAAACATATCACCGAAATACAGAAACTTATTTATATATCACATTACTTTTAATTTACATTTTACTTTTAAATAACAAAGTGTTATAATATAATTAGAGCATAAAATAATTATTTGTACAATATTGCTTGAATTGTTATTAATATTTACAAGAAAAAGCGCAATTAAAATAAACTGGTAAATAAAATATTAATATAAAAGAGTGAAGTATAGAACTTTATATTTTTTAAGGATGCAAGTTAAAATAAAACATTTTAAATTACTAAAATATATTTGAATTAAAATGCTTGATGTGGTACTTGTTACCTCTCCCTCGAAATTAATTTTCTCGAGGCTTTGCATCTTTGTTGATGGCCTCTTATTAATATTACTTTTAGTACAACCTTGCATAATTTTAACCTAATTTAAGAAGAAAAATCACTTAACAAATTATTTTAAACAAAACAAATTTATAAAGTACCTATTTTTTTGTTGGTAAAAAGCATATCTAATATTTGAAATTTTTTTTGTTTTACTTGATATAAATCACAAACATTTGAAATACAAAATAAGTTGAATTGTCGAGTTCATGAATATTTTTATAATTTTTTTCTCTTCTTAGCGAAATTAAAAATGTATAGCAATTTTTAATGTAGTAGCTTTGCTAAATAGTTAAGTTTACTTTCTTTTTAACATCAGGATGTTTTTATGGAATATTCATTATTTCAGCAATAAAAACCCAAAGTAAATACTTTGTTTCGAATGCTTTGTTTGTTCGGTGCGCAGAAAACAAAGCAGATTTTAAGTATACGACTTTTTTAAAATTTAATAATTCATGAAATAAAGGATTTAAATACTGAAAATTTTGGCGTTACTGAATTTTTCATACATCTGAAATTACCATTCCAAATATATTCTTTTGAAGGAAATTTTTTCTGAAATTAAACAAAATTACTATATGTTTTTGTTTACGGTTACAACAAAATAATATTATGGAGAGAAAAATATTATCAATTTTGCATAGCTACCGTAATCAAAACTAAACTTAAAGAAACAGAACGAAATAAAAAAGTCGGTAAAGATTATTTTTTTATTAAATCATCATATCTGTAAATGACCACTAAATACATCAGTTAAGATCAGCATTTTCAAACGGATTGAGAAACAAAGCTAATTAATATATTTTTCTTGAATCAAGAGGTGATTAAAGAATATAATTTTTAAAGTATCATTCAAATCATTTTTTTTTTTTTTTGATCTCTTAGCAGGTTTTGAAATTTGATTATTAAAGAAACTAACAGATGTGCACCGAAATATGCTGTTCAATAACCGTTAAAAGCTTTTTCAAAACTTTAACTGCAGGCTTCGATTTCAGCGATGCCTTCAAAATTTTTCTTCTTGAGCTGGAGCCTTATTAAGTTACTTCCACACAGGTAGAACTGTATAAAAAATAAATGTCTATCTGATACATGAAAGATAGAGGTTAATCCAAATACAGTGGTTTCGTTAGAAGTATGATTTAAGTGCACACATTTCATTGCTGGGCTTAATAATAAACGTGAAGAGCTAGATGAAGATATTTACTACGTGGTTTATGTTATTTTCTTCTGTTTGAACCTAATTACCATCTGAGGTAAAAATAACTCGCTCACTAAAACTGCTTTTGATTTGCAGGCAAGTTACGGTTGCTGAGATTTTTTTTCTATGATTCTGAAATTCTAAAAAGAAAACTTGTTTAAGTGTTACTAGGAACAATAAAAGCACAAAAAAGTTTTATAATTGAATATAAATGTATGATTTAAATGTCATTCAAAATAATTAAATTAGTTCTTTTATATTAAACATGGGGATTATTAAAGATATATCAGTTTGCTAATGATTTTTACTAACAAAGAAATAAAAATAGGGAGGTCTCGCAGTTTAATTGTGCTCATGTTCCTGAAGTGCGCAATCTGCGTGAACATAAGGTTTTACAATAACTCGATAGTTAAAATTTCAACGTAATCATTGAAAAGAAATCGCCAAATGAACGGTAATTTATTGCGATTTATCGATCACTAGCGATATAAAAAACTAATATCTAAATCTGATCACTTTTGTAAAAGATTCGGATCAAGTTTGTTGCAGTTATGGTTACGTCCTAATGCTATTTTAATATGCTTATTAATAACTAAATATATCGAAGGAATTGCGGGCCATATGGATGCTTTTTTTAGCCGCATGAACTAAAAAGAGACAGTAGTTCCTATAAGCAGTAGGGATTTGAAAAAAAGAAACTTGATTTAACTTGTATCTTATGTTGCAGCAAATTTGCCCCACATTAAGGTTCAAGTTACCGTATTATGTTTGAAATAGTTTTCCTGACGTATATGCATAACATCTTTTACTTTACCTAGGCTGAACTAGATCAGTCACTTCTAAAGTAACAATCTTGTTTTACTAGTGCATATATAATATTTAATTATATATAATCAATAAATCGCGAAATGAGCAACAATTCCGGCATAGTATGGCGAAGAACGAAAAGTTCAGTGCCTGCCGTAAAAAAAAAAAAATCAAAAAAAAAAAAAAAATTCAATAAATAAATTTACAAAACGAGGATTTTGCATTTTTTGCATGCTTATTTTATAATAAATGGTATTACATGCTTATTTTATAATAAATGGGTAAAAGACGAGATTAAGCAAAAAACATTGTGCACAATAAAATTGTCCTGCCAAATTTTTTTTATCGAGAAGTTGTGAAGCAAACTTGTTTCTAAAAAAAAGTAATGTCTTCTTTGGATGTAAAAATAACTGTTTTAAAAAAAAATAAGATTAAATTTTTTTTTCCGTTATGACTTGTCATGGAGGCTTTTCATTAGCAGGTCGGTAAATCCTAATATAATGAAAACTAATACGTAAATTGTAATATCCAGATTTACGGAGAACCAAAATTTATTTATAAATGAACAACTAAGCATAAATCTGAACTTTCAAAGTGTAATGAAATTTTAGAATTTTTTTTTATTCAGCTCAATTGTGATCAATGATGAACAGGTTAATTGAAATTCCGATTTGCGCAGAACGATTAAAAAATCGATTAAGCAGAAAGACATTATTATCCATTTAAACCTGCAATTTTGCAATACATAATTTTCTCCCTTTAAGACATTGTTTGCTAACTTAGTTGATTATTTTCATAAATTTTAACTTAAAAAATTTCTGTCTGACAATTAAATTTCATGACAAAATCGAATATTCATTTGAACAAAGACTGATATAAAAGAAAGTCAACTATCTAATTCGTTTTTGGAATTTCATCCATAATTTACTGCATCGGTAGGTAAAATACTACATTTTGTGAAATTTTATTATTCGAAAAGTAAAAATCCCTAATCATGCAGCCCATAAATAAATATCTAATATGGCTCGGCATATACGTAGAATATATATTTTTCAAACACAATCAATTTTCATAATTTAAAGGATTCGAACTTATGTTTAAAGTTCAATCTGAAATAATTTTTATGTAATATTGAATAAATTAATGATGAAATAAATTATTAACACATAACTAAAATGTTTCAGTATTTTTAATAAAACTCAGCATCCAAAAGCACTCAAAAGGAAATCTGACAAATCCTTTTATTAATTTTAATGAAGAATTGTCGAACAACACATGAGAGCAGAAAAATCATGTTTATATTGATTCATTTATATTAATAATTAATTGAAAAAACATTTCTTTGTTAAATATGATAAACCTGAAAATCTGTGACAGAAAAAGAAATTTCATTGTTACGTAAAATGATAGTAAAAGCATAATATTTAAATAGTTTTTATACTGTCACTATATTAATGTTTGTAATTTAAAATTGTAAAGATATATTTTATGTCTTGCACTGTTTTTGAAAATAAAGACCAACTGATAAAATTATTTTAAATGTTAAAAGATAACTTTAAAATTATATTTTTTTTACAATTACACATTTTTAATATAATTATCGAAATAATAGAAAATTAATATTATATATTTATCATGCTCTTACACCGAATTTAATTAAGTTGTGTTTGAAATGCTTAAAAAATATATTTCACTAGCATTAGTTCAAAGATTAAACATAACATGAAATGATGAGCACAAATTTTACGGATATTTGTACAAATTGATGCTTTTTTTTTTTCTTTATAAATTTCTTGGATAATTTCAATTCAAACGTTGTGAAATATCTTAATTTACTTTAAATTGCTAATAAAAATTTAAAAGGAAAAAACGAATAAAATGAAACAGCAAACCTTTTACATAGTATCCCAAACTCTGTATAGAATTGTAACTGTTGCGACAAAATTCTAAGGAAGTCATAGCCAGGATTGCATAGGAACTCAAGTCCAGAAACGTCATCGTACGCAGTTAGGGGCAGATTTACTGTCATCCAAATGTACTTAACTTACCCGTTTACAACTTAAAAAATTTTGTATGGGGAATTTCATGAACTTAACTTTTATGCATGTTTTACTGAAGTTTTGTATCTTATATTTTTCTGTGAGTTATAATGGTACGTTTATCAATATTTACTTATATTTCCGATAATTTCATCATTAGTAATATACGTCCCTCAACGAATAAATTAAACTTTTTTTTTATGATTTTAAATTCACTGTTCTTAGTGTACGGGGCAAACAGAGTACGCAACCTTGAGTACTTTTTAGTACGCAACCTTGTTGGAAGTCGCATAAGAAGTTTCACTTCAATAATAAAAACAACAGAGAATTTAAATATCTTTGTCCACATAGAATCACTTACAGTTCTGAAGAAATTCAATAAAACAACTGCAACAAGCAATGCTTGACATTATTCAAAATCCTGAAAGAGAGAATATTAAAATAAAAACTATGCAAATCACAGATTTTAAGCAACAGTGCAACAGAAATGTGCTTTTAAAACTAAAATTTCTATCTTGAAAAGTTCTTACATACGTCATTTCATCTATATATTTTGGTTCATTAAAATACATCTTGTTAAACCATGCAAACCTGCTTTATAATTTAGAAAGATTTTGAACATAAAAATGCTATTTGAATGAAATTATTGAATATTGACTCACAAACCCATTAAGATTGACACCTTATACATGAAAATCTAACTGTTAAATTAAAAGTTATTCAGGGTGTTCATTTTTTTATTTTGTGCATGCCTTTTCTCAGAAAATATTTAATTAATTTTCAAAAACTTACTGTTTTTTTTTTCATTCTTTATTTTATGGTGTTAAATTTTATTGCTTTTAATAATTTAAATAATTATGATATTCAAATATAAATTATTGTTTCAAAGAAAGGTATAGAAGAAAAATTACTTTTAAATATATACTACTTACATACTGATATGAATTTATCAATCGTATTTCTTTTTCGCTTTACTTTCATGATTAAATTTTTAATTGTATTCCTTTGACAAAAAAATTTCAAAATTTACAATATTTTTCAAAATAAAGCCAGTTCAGTAATAAATAAAACAATGTTGCTTAGTTTGCTAGTTGAAAAAGCTGATAATTTTCCAATATTGTAATAACTTTTTTTTTAATAAATTTTTAAATTACTTTAATGGTGACTCTATCTTAAATTCATGTTTTCCTTACATAAAAAGCATAAGAATTAGATAAGAACAGTTGTAATTAAAAAAAAAAAAAAAAAAAAACTGTCAATGACAGATTCGACCAAGTCACGATTTCCATAATGTCTCTATATAACTGGTATAGATGTAATACAAAAAATGACAAGTTTACATAAACATTATGCATGATATTGTTTACATTTTTGAAGAAATTTCTTTTCTTAAGAAATTTCTTTTCTTCAATTTTTTATTTATTTATTTAGTTACCTTTTTTTAACTAAAATTTTTTTTTATATACTCCATTATCACGCCTACTACAGAGTTCGCCCTTGGATAAAAAAGGGCAGGGTGCTTCCTCAAAGAAAAGGGTACAAAATGTGTAATATTATGTAATAGCTGAATCTGATCCTCAACGATTGTTAAATCAACCTCTTATACTATTTTACGTGAGAATTAAAAAAAGTAATTCTCACTGATTATCAAAATGAGAGAAGAATTTGTAGTTTATGGAGAGAAAAAAAGGCATGCTGAAAGAAAACCACTAATATATTATTTCTTTCAAAAAAAAAAAAAAAAAAAAAAAAAAAAAAACTAAGCAAAACTATTATTAATTGTTAAACTTCAGAGCTTTTTCTATCGTTTAAACTAAAAATTAGGTGAAAAATAAATATTTAAAGGTGCATTTTTGTTAAAAAAGAATATTTATTTAAAAAATAATTTTAACATTTAAAATCCCTTAATAAATTCATTAACACACATCACACCCTCCTTTCAAAAAGAGAAACCAGTTGAGAATAATCCTAGCAAAGTAAATAATTGTAATAGTATCAAAATCAAACCTATTAACACAGATAATTTTAAAAGTGTGTAATTATCATTTAAACATTTAATTTTTTAAATGGAATATGAACAAAAAGACAGTGAGGGCAGGTGACCCTTCCCTAGGAAGCACACTGCATACTACATGCACTTTCATTTGATACAGAAAAATAAGTTGCCATTTTCTGCATATTGGTGTTCCACATTAACCACTTTCAATATATACTTTTCAAATTTTGTAAAAAGATGCACACATTAAGGGTCACAAATGAAAAGAAACAAAACATATTGAAATCTTCGGAGGAATGCTGGACTGAAAACATTTAAACCTGTTTGATTGCCAGAGGACAGAAAGGTTATTTTAGTCAAAGAGCCTGCCTTCCTTTAAATAATGCGTGATATATTCCTTTAGGTAATATATTCCTTTAAATTACTTGCTTCGACTAAAAATAGATTTTCTTATCGCAAAAATCTTTTATATTCAATTGTGAAAAATATTCCAGGAATGATTGTGACACAAAACCCTGAAAATTGTATGTGTAAATACTCAGTAAGATATCAATTTATATACTATTCATAGTTAGTATAATTTTTTTATAATTAAATCAATAAAGAATATCACACTTTTATAGAAACTAATTTAAGGACACATTCTTACAAGAATCGCGATTATTGGATTTAAAAATCGCATGAATATGAATCACGATATTGGATTTTAAGAATGTGAAAACACAAATTGCATTATTGGATTTTCGAATCGCGATGCCCACCATTTTTTAGATTCAGTGACTAGGAATAGCGACATAGGATTTTAAACTCACTTGAATATGAATCACAATGTTTGATTTTTTAAATCGCATGAATACGATTCACAATTAATAACTTTTAAATTAGGTAAATATGAATCTCGATATTAGAGGATTTCGGCATAGTTTCAAACATTAAAAACTATGAAAAGCTGACAAACCAAAAATTTTTAATAGCAGAAGAGACACGTGTTTGAAAAAATCTCGTTAATGTGATTCAGTGAAGGTTTAAAAATTTTAATTCTAGATTGTAGAACTTAATTCTTACTCTAAATATTAAATTGCAGTGAAAATTTTCTCGGATTATAAGTTCTGATTCGAGGAAATCCGCAAATCAATGGTCTTGAGATGTGCCGAATTCTGCAAAAAAATCACATGCCTTGCTATTAGTTTCCAGACATGGGGGAGTAAGACGAAAAACCCGGACTACAATCCCCTCTGATATTCAACACTGTACAAGTTAGCTTCAAATCAGTAATTTATTGGTAATTTTTTTTCTCTAACCCACATGTTTTTTAGGCTATGTTAACAAGGTAGGTTCTTAAATATGATTATGTTTTCGCAATCAAAATTTTATTGTACTTAATATTAAAAAAAATAGTTTATATAAATTCAGAAATATAACACTTTTTCCATTGAATAGGGGAGAGAAGTATTAACATTAAAATCCATTATTAAAATATAAAACAACAAAACATACAGTAACCTCTTACTTTTGCACAACCTCTTTTATGTGCCTTTTGCATATATACAAAGGTTTTCAATGGGATCATTATATAGGAAAATAATGATATCTGTTACACCACCCCATAATGAAACCACTATATATATATATCAATTATATGTTTTAAATATGCAGTTTCTTTCACACCATGGATTAAAACATAAGTTTTGGATAAAGGAATGTTAAGTTATAGCGATTACTATTATTCAGTTTCAGCGAAAACAGAGATGACGAAAAAGTTTCTCGAAATCATAAAAAAGATTTAGAATGCTTAGCTACGATTCATGACTATTTATAGTTTAATTCAACTTAATTAAAACTTTTATTATTTGTATGAACTTACTGATTTTGAAATCTTAATCGCTTTTTCTCTTGGTCTAAAAGACTGGTGCACAAGTGAGAATTCACTGTATTCTATTAATGAATTCGCTTAGTATATTAAAATGTCCCTAATCCTTCATTAAAATTGTAATTAAAACAATATATAAAACTTCTCAAAATAATATTAAACTATTTATGCACATCAAAGACTCTGTCTTCAGAAGATAAGTTAAATGGTAAATAATTTTAACGATAAATAAATTTAAAAGTTCGAATTTATAAGTGGAATGGGTCGGTAACAGTTGTTTTTCTTAATTTAACTGATTTGAAATAGAAAGAACAGTTAAAGCTGTTTTTTCATTGATTTTGAAGAAAACTCTTCCAATAAAATTTTTGTCTTTTGTATATGGTTCGCCACCTATTACAATTGTTTTTGAAAATTTGCGTTTAAACCCTCACACTGTACAGCGGTCAGGTTGACAGGCAAACAACAACCATTTTGCTCTAGCCAACAGATTATGTAAAGAAAATTATCAATAAATTAAACTGCTATATTTTTTTGTTAAGCTGTATTTCAGGGTACTTGTAAATTTACTTTTAAACATTAGCCAATATTTAAAAATTAGCATCAGTGAAACTTTTCATGAAAAATTTAATGAAGTATATTAGAATTAATGAAAAATAATATTACATTAAACAAGCATAGTAAATAATTGATAAAGTTTATGTAATTGCACAGCCATACCTGCCAACCTCCAGGGAAAAAAATCCAGAAGATTTTTTTAAAAATCTAGAAGATTTTATATGGTATAAATTTGAACGCAAAATTGAGAAATGATAATCAAAAACTCCCTTTTTCAATCTGAGAGTGAGAATATCTAATTTACAATACTAAAATCAGTTTTGTATAGCAAACATTTTAAAGAATTGTACATCTAATATCACACCATAAGTGTATATGAATCTATGAAGAGGTGAATGATGGAGCTAGCAAGATTTAAAAAGCAAGAATTTATATTTATTATACAACCTTAAAAACTGCTTCACACAATATATACATACTTCCAATAGCTTCTTCTATATGCAATAATTAATTTTCATTTTGTTATACATATATAGAGAACACAATAAAATAGAATTTTGAATATGTTTATAAAGTAATGATTAAGTTAATATAGTTATTTTCAGAAATTACCATAATTGAAAAAATATGTAATCTATAAAAGAAAAATGATTTATAAATAATAGGTTAACACAGGACTCACAGGAATAATAATAGGTTAACACAGGAAAAAAAAAAAAAAAACCTTGTTATAACAATTGGTACAAATGACAAAATAAGCTTTTATGTCGTACATTTAATCTAAGTTTTGACTATTGATGTAGTGGCACGTTCAGCCTTTTTCAAAATATCAGCACTAAACTTATCATCAAAACAATTTGTTTGTTTGTGACACTTCATTGTTAGAATATTTTCGAGAGTTTTTGTCGAAATAGATGACCTAAACTGTGTTTTATTTTTCTTTACAACACTAAATATTCTTTCGCACTCCGCGTTGCTATGGGGTATGCAAGTGATACCCAACAAAACTCTTGATATTGGTCAAACTTAAGTTGCCAACTGCAGTCAGTAACAGTACTCAGGTTATTTAATTGCATATCTAAGGTGCTGCCTTTAAAGTTGGAAGAATCTTCAATCTGCAATGCAGTGAACTGTTTTTGGAGACAGTCCCATGCATCTTCTTTGGTTTCCCCTTCTTTAATCATCAAAAGACAAGGAAATTTTTTAACAAAATATGTGACTTTTTCAAATGATGAGGTTTCGAAATTTATAAGTCTGCAACTTGAGCATTGATCAAGATGTCGTTATTAATGGGAAATTTTTTGGTGATATAATCACACGAGGTAGCATAATAATTCCTTACTGATAAATAAAATTTTCTTTTTCATTCAACTTTTTAACTAGTTCTACCGTTTTGAAGCCACAAACAGTTCTGAATCCAACAATTGATTAGCTTCAATATGATATTGGATTTCTAAAAGCGCTTGCCCTTTAATAACAGCAGGTTTAAGGAATTTCAGAAATAAGTTCTTTAAGAAATCTGTTAACATATTGATGAAGATGACTTTAATATATTATAGTATATATAGTATTGAGCTTTTCAAAATCCGCTATTACACTCAATAAAAATAAGCAATAAGCTTTGTTTAGATCTGAAGATAAAAAATGAAATTTATTTTTCTTCTCTGGTGACAGAAGTTTTGGGAGTAAACTCGTTCATTTTCAGAGGGGATTTTAAATAAAGCCAAAGATGAAGATTTCACTTTCAAAATATGTCAATAATGCATCCCATTGATCTATCACACTGGACAGAGATCTCCCCAAGGACAACCATCGAGAGCTTCCTCACTTCTTTACTGTGAAGACTTTGAAATAATCCCTTTCCTCTTACAACTTTTTTTCTAGGTATGTCCAATAAAGTTTGGTAAACATCAATGGGCAATGTTGCAGCTGCTTTCTCTACAGCCAAATTTATTAAATGGCACAAACATCCCATTATAACTAAATTCTCGTGCTTTCCTCTGAGAAAAGAAATCACACCATTCTTTTTTTCCTAACACTACTGCAGCATTATCTGACTCAAATGCTATGCAGTTTGTCAGAGGTATATTCAAATACTCCAGTTCATCCAAAATAAGGTTGGAAATATTTCTCCCAGTAGAATCAAGACTTAGTTTCACCAAGGACAAAATCCTGGATTGAATTTTTGATGATTCAGCAACGTTGTAAGTCACAACAATAGGATAAAGCTTAGAATCCATATTGTCATTACTTCCATCTATTGCTAGAGAAAAGACAGACTTCTGAAGACTGCAAACAACTTCTTCTTTGAAACTTTTAGACAGCTCAATTACAATAGCAGCAGTGTTTGTTCGCCCGCATGAATATGTTTTTGCTATTTCTGACTTAGGAAACATTTTTTTAAATAATGCTCCGGCATGATCGGCAGCTGTCAATGAGAAAGCTGGTGAACAGACACTCCGCTCTAATCACCTCATCATCGGCACTTGTTTTTTTCGAAAAAATTATTTATTGTTGAATTTCCAGATGCACATTTAGCATTTTTAACGTGCTTTTTAGATTTCAGGTGCTCATTAATATCCTTTTTTCCGCCGTGGCAAATCATAAAGTTGCAGGAGCAAGCGCTACAATATGCGTATTTATCGCCATCTCGCAATCGCAAAATTCCAGGAAAATCACTACAATATGATTCCTTAAATGATTTTATTTAATTTTATAACCGTCGTTGAACAGCCGACCCAATTTCATGGGTTTACGACAACTGATGTTCAACTCCGTAGCCTTGTAATTTTGAACTAATTCAGAAGACAAGGAAACTCCTGAATCAGTACCCCCAGAGGTTTGATTTGTTATGGGAACATGGAGGACTTTGAGACTCGACAGATTTAACGTGCATCAGTCACCATTTACTACACGGGGAGTCTTCGGCCGGCGAGGATCGAACCCACGACCTCTTGGACATGGGCCCAGTGCCCTACCGACCAGGCTATCCCGGCCCCCCTTAAATGATTGAAGATAACGTTTGCTCATTTTCGTAAAAAAGAAAACACTGGTCAAGTCTAACAATACCGCGTGCTACTAACGAAAGTAAACAGCGCTTGACCACTAGAATTAAGGAGTGCACCTCCAGCCTCCTTCAGCGAGGGTAATAATTCAAAGCTGTCAAATAGAAAACCCGTTCCACTGTCTCCCCTACTTTTTTGGTCGGGGTACGTGTACTTCCTGGGGTGTTAAGTAACTCGAAACTGTCTGACCACTGTCTCTTGCAACCCGCAAGTGCCAGCTTGCTTCCAAAAGATATCTGAAGAAACTCGTTCTACAACTCATAGGAGAACGAGAAAAAGAATAATATTCTTTTTCTCGCTTCTTAGAAAAACTTTAAAAATATTTCTTTTTAACTCTAAAACGGCTTTATTTACAAAAAGGTTTTATCATTTTATTTAACATGCCCTTTTTCTAATTATATCTTGAATTGTTTATTATTTTGATTTGATTATTTTGGGATTTAATAATAACCCAAATATTTGAATTTATAAAATTTTACTATGTAGTCACAAAAAGTAATTCATTTAATTATTCATTTAAAGTAATTATTCATTTAAAAATAAATATAAAATTTTTCTATAAATAAAATAAAGTTTGTTAAAAAAATTAAAAAAATTTTTAATAATTTATATTACAGTTTTATTTTTATTACTTTTTTTTCTTTCAATTACAATTCAAAGACAAATGTTTTTGTTTTTTTTACACAATTTTTTTTAGGATAGTTACACCGTTTTGAAACTAATTAAATTCCGCCACTTAAAAATAATATGTTGACATTTAATCCATTGTTTAAACAAATATGGTTGCTTGCTATGTAAATTCAATTTAGATCTAAAAATTTGAATTTTGCAATTTGAATGAACTAAATTAACCTTCACTAGAAACTAGCTTCATTTTAATTATTACTCTTGCCAACTACATTTATTATTGCATAAATATCTCCAAACTGGAATTATGATTCGATCTTAAAAAATAAACACCAGGGATATTTGTTATTTATCACAAGCAAATTGCAACATCAAAATTGAAAATTATTCGATTAAATGATCGCAAATTTTTAAATTATATTAATACAGATCTGGTTTTCGATTATATCACTAAACTTATTCTAATACTTTAGCAACTTCATATACTAACTCATATTCGACATTTTTACTTACATAATTTCTACTTAATTATTGTTACTTTAAAAACTTATCGCAAAAAATATTATTTAACAATAATACGATTTTTTTTTACTGATCTAAAACAGTTATTTAGTGGAAATATATTAAACTGCATATTTTGAGAGAGCATAGTCTTATATGAAGTCTATTTTTTAAAAAAAATATAACTTATTGCTTTTTGTTGTTAAACGGTATTAATATTTTTATCAAATAATACTAAATTATTAAGTACTGTCTTCTGATTACTTTATATAATGAAGGAACGTCATTTTTAATTTTAGGTCTTTAAACTTAAAATTATAACAACCATAATAATTATAACAGAGAATAATGTTAAAAGTGGGTAATAAAAGCATTTTATTTGTAAATGCCGTTAAAAAAGGAAAAATAAATAACTTTCAAAGTTAAATGCAAATGTAAAGTTAAATGTTAAATGCAAATACAAAAAAAGAAGAAAAAAAAAAAAAAAAAGACTATGGAAGAAAGGAAGGAGATATAAAACATACACTGAAATTTCACTACTTGGAAGAACTGCATTGGATTTTTAAATGCTTTTTGGTATTTTTAAATAAGATTGTATTGTGCATTCCTGCCCGAAGATATGTTTTAATATCCGGAGAACTTTCCTCAATATCTACAGATGTTGTAAGCGCATAGTTGAAGAAAATTGACTCACTGAAACTTCTTCAAAGTCAAAAGTTGTCAAATGTAATACATTAAAAACCTTTGACGTTACATTATATTTTGACATTGATTTGACAAAATTGTCAGATGTAATGTCAAATTTATGCATTATCGAAAGTTGTAAATATAATGCATTGAATGTTAATACACACAATTTAAATGTGTAAAAGTTGTAAGAATGAACGAAAAAATTTAAGCATGCTCTTAATAATTATGTATTAAAATATGAAATTTTTTTTTTAAGAATCCTAAAAAATTGCACTGAATAAAAAGCAAAATTAAAGCAATACCCCTAACACGAAAAAAAAAACAAAAAAATTGAATTTAAAAATATAAGAAATTTTAAAGTCTAGATGTCTTTAAAATATGGTCGTCATATCAAATCTATAAAATTGTACTATTTTCGTTTTTCATAAATTATGTAATAGATATACACAAAATTTGCATTACATCAAATATTATAAAATAGAAGGACTACACAAATTACTCAAGGAGAGATTACTCAAATGAATAAATGAAACCGGTTACTGAATTAAAATAACTACTGTTGTGATTAGGTAATTAAAACTTGTTTTTAATAAATATCAGAGATAAAAATACTGGTTTGACAATTTTTTTTCTTTTATTACATTTCATCTTTAGACAACAATATACGAAATAATAAATAACACGTTATTTCTAATACTGTATGATAATTAACAAAAATATTATTACTTGCATATTTAAGTCTTATGAATTATGTAAAGTATTGTATTTTAAAATCTCACCTTGTCGACTTATTAGTTGTATCCAAGCCGTCAGTCGGTTTGATTCTTTAAGAAACGCGTGGAAAGTTATTTTGCTTCCATCATCATTAATATTACCATTTCGATCACTTCGACTTGGACATAAAGGCACAGAACAATATACCATGATTAAATAACAGTATTACGTTATAATTCGCAAAGAAACAAGACTTTCTATGTTAAAACTGAAAACATAGATTTTTATCATTCAATTTGGAAACATCTGTAGGAAAATCGGTTAATATTTAACAGAGGTATCTTTCCATCTGAAACATTCAGTTTAGGTTTAAAAATAATAACCCTTCAGCTTTTGAGGGGCGAAAATAAAAAAAAATTTAGAAGTTAGACCCCCCACATAAAATAAAGAACAGAGATTGGATGGCCATTATTTACGAAATTATTATTTAGTGTTTTCATCACTTTTAAATGTCACCCTCGTTATAAAAAGTGTGAGGTGTCTAAACGAGGTGTGAAGTCATAAAAACAAATTTTCGTTGAAAAAAAGGGGAGCCAGATCAACCTGATAGGCTCCCAAGTTAGAACAAGCATCCTAACTACCTTCTTTTCTCAAAAAAAAAAAAAAAAAAAAAAAAAAAGAAGAAAAAAAGAAACTTTGAATGCTTTCCTCAGTGAAATAGATATCCCACAATTACTAATTGATAATTTGTAAGCTACAAATCGTTTGTGGTCACCCCCTTTTACATGGTGGACACTAGAGGACGGGGGTTTGAACAGCCAGAGAACCACTTGTCTGGTCAGCAGAAGGGGAGATAAGGAGTGATAGATTTATGAGGAATTAGAATGTAGAACGCCTTATCTTAACAATTTATTCTTGTGGAATATAACATTTCTTTCAATTTGTTTTTGCGGTATATCTATTTCATTGAGGGACGAAAAAGCTGCTAGTTGCGAGGTTGTTCTCAGCCTCCGTTGGCAAACAATTCTGGTGGCCAAGTACTTTACAAACGATTTCATGAGAGAATTTTGTAAGTTGTTGTAAAATAAATTTTTTTATTTGAACTCGTTTTACCCATTTTTTCCAGGATCACTTTCTAATATTAACTTTAAAGTAATGGAGAATGAAGACAGAGATATGCGTTTTATCATTAAATTATTATGATAATATTTAACATATTTAAAGCCAAGTTTTAATTCGGGTTAGTTTCTTTCCCTCGAGATATATTAGAAAATTCTCTGACAAACACTTTCACAATTACGAATTTCTTATTTTGGAATATTTTGAAGTATAACAAATTACTGATAACCTTTTTTCTCCATTTCCATTAATGATAACTACATTTCTGTCGTGCTATAGAAAAGTCAACGTAATAGACAAGAAATTGAACATTAAGAGTTTTATGTACTTCCTATTTTTTTATAATAAATTATTTATTGCAAAAAGAAAAGGAAAGATTTTTGTTTTATTTTTTCTTTGAAATTCATTTTGAACATTCATAGCATTAGAAATTGAAAGAAAATTATTGTCAATCCATATTTCTCAAAAATGAACTGTTTTTTCTTCTTCTTTTTTCAATCACACGGCTGATTTAATGTTAAAGTTCGTTATGGATTTTTTTTTATTATTTTTTTTATGATGATGATGAACTGCTACAAAGCACTCAACATTTTTGTCAGCTTCGTGAGAATATTCAATCACAAGTAATATTCTCACTAAGACAACAAAGAACAAGCGTCGAAAGAATTGTTTGCAATGATTGCCTTTATTAATTGGAAGCATAGTTGCGTATTCTTAAAATTTATTAACTTTTAAGATTTAAGTTTAATAAATTAAAAATGAAATTTCAATTGGGATGTTATTCTCGTTGGGATACGTACAATGTGCTTTATTCTTTTTTAGTTGGTTATATGGTTTGTTTCCTAGTTTTTTAAATGTGTCGGATTTGCCCTAATATAGCTACGCAGTATAAATATTTTGCATATTTCAAAAGCACTCAAATTCTAGTTGTAGGGTAATCAATTACATAATTCGTTACTGATACATTGTTTAATAATGATGCATGTATTATTGAAAATTTATTTGTAATTATTCATGAGATCTCGTTCTAGAAACGTTTAAAATAGAATATAAAAAAAACTACAAACTTATTTCTATACTTTATCTGAAAGATTTAAGAGAATTGCGAAAAATATATTGTTTATTTGTAATTTAATCCTGTAATATTTAGGAGTAGAACTAATTAATAACTAAAAGAATGTAAATTTTTGTTTACTGTAATCCTATTTTTTTGTCACTTTTTGCACGTTTCATGCGTTTGGTGCTCCAAATCTTTTGTCAAAATTTCAAAAGTAATTTGACGTTCTAACATAATATTTCACAGCTCATTATATTCATGTGTAACAAAAAGTCGAACGCTATACACTTAGAATGAATTAGAAATAAAAATATTTTTTTAAACTAAATTTATTGCAACACCTGGTTAAAAATTATAAGAATATCAAACATAGATAATCCTGGAAGCAAGAAATTTATGCTTCAAACAAATCATAAAATAAATTTCGAATTTAAAACTCGTTGAAAGTATCGTGCACGATTTAAATACTACGAAACGAAAATAAAGTATACAAAATTTATCTTTTGACAAAAAGAGAAAGTGACTATGAAAATTATTTCACTTATTAATTGGACGAAAAAGTTAACATTGTTGAATTAACTACTCTGAAAAATTGCTAACTAAAATTATAAACAGTTAACTAGGTTATTTTTTCTTAAATTGAAATTGTTGCATTCGAGTTGATTTTTTCAAAGCAATTTTTTTGAAGAATCATTAAATGGCTTTTAAGAAACTATTTACGTAAAAGAGATTACCCAGATTTTATAATTAACCCATCTAAATTTTTTATTTTTTTAAATAAAAATAATTTCATGAATAAAAATATGACTTTCCAAGAGATTCATAAAAAGAAATGAGATTGAAAATATTGACACTTAGATTTGGTAAATAAAAAGATCCAATTTCCATACTCATGAGTTCCAATTTGGTCTAAAAGAAAAGTTTAATGGGTGCAATATGATACTGAAAGGAGTCGGATGACGAGCTTTCTTCCAGGGTCGATTTTGAAAAGATGGTTTTACGATGACGCTATCATTATATTCTTTTTTTAACGTGTTACAGATGTTCCCTTTTATAAATTGTCTCTTTTCAGTTTAACTTTTTTTTTAATCGACAATCAAAGAAGACTAAAATTTAAATTTACAAAAGATGTATGAGGTGTTTCTTAAAAATTTGATTAGATATAAATTAAATTGGTAAAAATCTATTAGATTTGTTTTTATTTGTTTTTCTATTTATATTTATTCATCTATTTATTTATAATAATCAATTATTTGAATTCTAATGAGCATTAGTTTTTTAATTATCAGTCTTCCAACTATATGCTAAGTATGTTTATTTGTTTAATCTCCCTGGTAGATTTTTAATCATTAACCTTTCATAGCAGACATAAAAAATATTTCTGGAAACATAAAGTTTTAATCCGTGTAGATTGTCAATCATAAGAATGCTAGAGCACTAAGCTTTTTATTTGCTTCGAATTGTTTAATGTTAAAATATTTCGAAGTTGGAGAGAAGGAGACATATTAGGCAGACTAAATTTATTCAATTAATATTATTGATGAAATATAACTTGTGTTTTTTTTTTCTTTTTCTAAGTATATATAGAGAAAGAAAGAGTTTTACTCACAATAGTTTACTCAAATCAACAGTAAAACTATACTATTGTATTGTCATCACTATTTCTCAATAAAAGTTTTTGTGCTGTACTACTTTATTGTAAAAATTACAACAAACGAATGTTTTTATTGCCATTTCATAGAAAATTCTTAGGATATTTTAGATTTACTTTTTAGAATGTGACTTTTGAAAATAATCTTTGATACAACCCTTACATAACATTACGTAAATTAATTAGCTGTCACATTCATATCAAAAAGTTCAATGTTTTTTTTTCTGTAAATATTTAAAAAATTTTTTACCCTTTGTACCAGCGGGACTTTTTAATCCCACTAACACCAATTCCATAGCACTTAAATAGAACAAAATAACCCATCTGAACAAATCTCTCTCTACAGAAATCTGAATTTCCGTTTATCATTAATAATTGACACCACGCGATTATTTGAAGTTGAACATCATATATGGTTATTGAACTATTTAGTTGTTGATATTTCGTTCGAGGACGCCATTTTATGGTTTTTAAATTTCATTCCTCAATTTTCAGCTTTCGATCTCGATAAAATTTGCAAGTAGTACGTCTTTCATATATTTTTTATTGATTTATTAACATTTTCAAACAGTTATAAGACAAAGTAATAAATTTTCTACTTTAATTACAATTTTATAAAGTGGTTTAAGTCCCAAATAAATTTTTTTTATAGAAAACGAGGAAGTAATATTGGATATTAAATATATATTTGTAGAAGTTTAAAATCGATATTATTTAATGGGACAAAAGATCTTCGCACTTTTTTGATAGTTTTTTAATAATATGGTAAATAAAAGGTTAATGTCTTTAGAAGTATTTTTATTAGTTAGAATTCCACTATTTTTTATTGTATGAGTGGAATATTATAATACTACGCATGTTAATTATAGAAATTTTGAATTTTAATTTGTAGAAAATAAGAGTTCTACAAATGTAGATTGTATGAGTGGCATATTATGATACTACGCATGTTAATTTTTATTTTATAACCGTCCAGCCGACCCAATTTCATGGGTTTACGACTACTAATGCTCAACTCCGTAGCCTTGTAATTTTGAACCAATCCAGAAGACAAAGGAAACTCCTGGATCAGTACCCCCAGAGGTATTGATTTGTTATGGGAACATGGAGGACTTTGAGACTCGACAGATTTAACGTGCATCAGTCACCATTTACTACACGGGGAGTCTTCGGCCGGCGAGGATCGAACCCACGACCACTTGTACATGGGCCCAGCGCCCTACCGACCAGGCTATCCCGGCCTATGCATGTTAATTTTTATTTTTTATAACCGTCGTTGAACAGCCGACCCAACTTAATGGGTTTACGGCTACTAATGTTCAACTCCGTAGCCTTGTAATTTTGAACCCAATCCAGAAGACAAGGGAACTCCTGGATCGAGTATTGGGAGAAATTTGCCTTCGTGGAGGACTTTTTGATGGAGCTAACCCGCATTTGCGTTACATGGAGAGGAAGACCACGAGAACCTCCCACGGTTAGCCTGACGGCAAGGGGACTCTAACCCATGATCCGTCTATCACTGAGGATATTTCACGTCAGCACTGTGGTCAGTGCAAGCCGGATGCGGAATTCGTATCGACTGGGATTCGAACCCGGTTTGCCTCATTGGAAGGCGAACGCTCTATCCCCTGATCCATCACGGCTCTACGCATGTTAATTATAGAAAATTTGAATTTGTAGAAAATAAGTCTACAAGTAGATGGGAAATATTTTAAAATGGAGAATAAACACAAATATTAGTGTCTTCAACTTTTGAGACACACTCATAACAAAACTCTGAAATTATAAAGTCAAGATATTTTTAAACTCGATCGATATTGTATTTCAGCATCAATCTATACTATGTAATGTTTTTGTGTCAACACTATGCTTATCTTATCATATCACTCAAATAGTTCATTCATTGAATTTCTAGACATTCCATGGTGAAAAGGTAGTACGTTGTTAGTCAAGCACATATTTAAAAGAAACACTTTGCTTGGAGAGGACAATGAAAGGAAATTTTGGTTTTAATCAGGCGTATAAAACTTGCCACTAAAGCCTTACCGAACAATTGTATTTCATCTGTGTACCTAGCAAATCTTCTTCAAGAAGCCATCCATACACACAGCAATTATCTTCTTAGTATAGGCAAATCACGACGGAGCATTAATTGTTATTAAATAATATAATGAGCAAACTAGGGGGTAGTATATAGGGCCTTTGAAGGAGGTTGAGGAAAGGGTTTAAGAGTGACCACAATAGTAGTTAGTGAAGGAATTTAATCTCTTTATCTGTTTATTCCTTTTTTTTTTTGTTTTTTTTTTGTACAATTTTATCTGATATACCATGGAATAGAAATACTATTGAATATCTCATTTGAAGCTTTCGTACCTTCTCTCCTTGTCTTTGCATTTTACAACTTATCGGCTAAAAAGTTTATTATTATATAACAAATATATATATTACAGTTTATAATATTATAAACGGAATTACAGAAACATTTTAATTAATATTTAATTAAAAAATAAAATTAAACGATCTTTTCGAACTCTGTTTCTTATTTTCTAGTTAAGACCACATTATCTTTTAGTGTTAACAGACGAAAATTTAAAAAAAAAAAAAAAATATTACATAGTTTTAATATTATTTTTATTTATTCTATGTTTCGTTATTTCAAGAAATGCATTAAATAAAAATAACCTATTTGAAGCTTTTTTTTCATATCATTTTAAAGAAATGAAATCAATTGAAACATACCTAACTTCCAATGTATTGAACCGGGATCGAATCCCATTGATGACTGGTCGCTGCGAATTCCTATCTAACATTGGGAGGTTTTCGTGTTTTTCCACTCCATGTAACGCAAATGCAGGTTAGTTTCCTTCAAAAAGTCCTAAGCGAAGGCAAATTTCTCCCAATGCTTGATCGATAAGTTCTCTAGTCATTTAGATTGGATTCAAAATAAAAAGACTACGAAGTTAAGCATTAATATTCGTAATTGGGTGGGCAGTTCCACGACATTTATAAAAAGAAAATTACAAAAAACATACCTATCTGTAAGAATATTTACTCCAAAGTTTGATACCAGCACGTGGAGCGTTAAAACAGGAGTCTTAAAATCATTTCAATAAATGTTCAATCAAATACACATCACACGCAATAATTGAATTTTATATGGAAATTTTAATTCCACATCATTTTAAATTTTTTTCAATTTTTGAAGAACACTTTCCTGCATGTCTTAAAGTTTATAGCATTTTGACGAAGGGCTAAGCAAACAAATTTTTCTACAACAAGGACTGTAAATTCCTGTAATAAAAAAATTGGACTTTCTTATATTAATATCCTTTATTATATTTAACTTTCAAATTTTTAATTTAACTTTATTCAAAACTTAACTTTTTTAAATTTTGCTTTCTTAAATTTAGATTTCTAATATCTTAATCAACTCAAATAAAATTAATTAAAGATAATTCCGTCATTTTTTGCAGTGCAGAAATGTTTTCTCAGTAAACACTCTTCTGTGAATGGCTAAGGAGGGGCATGGAATAGAAATTAAAATAACACATTGCTTACATACTTTATTCTAACAATATAAAAGAACGAAAAAATGTGAAGAAAAATTATATTATACACTTTTAACATGAATTCGAAAAATTTCTCACTATTAATTACAGAAGAGATTGCATAATTACTACCCTTAATATATATTTTTAGAATCTTGCAAAAAAAGTGTTAAAAAGTGTATACATTAGGAATGACAGATTAATGTTCAAGCAATAAAAAATAAAACAATAGTTTCAAAATCTAGTGAAATACAACTAAGGAATCAGGACTGAAAACATCAAAACGAGTTTGATTGCCTGATGTAACAAAGAGAAGCTTAACTCTAAGTATTACAACTTAATTTTTATATTATCACGATGAAATTTCATGGTGTTTATAATAATCACAGTTCGCATTCTTTCCATTTCCTCTGGAAATCAAACTGGTTTTAATATTTTCAGTCTTGTCTTCTTCAGCAGTGATTCATTGTATTTTTATATCAATTGTATTTTTCTCCCGTAAATATTAATTGTTTCCACTAATGTTCTTTTACTTCATTTTTTAAAAAATGTTATGAAAATTCAATAAAGGATTTTATTACTTAACACCTTACATGTTCATAATTTTCTTCGTTTACTGAATCGAATAAAAATTTCACAATACTTTTATGTTCCTGTGCATTTACATTAGAGCCCTAAAAACAGGGATAAGTTCAAGTTACTTATGGCAGAATTCAGGGACTTTCAAGAACCGCGGGAACCCTGCAATAGAATACAAGTTGAATTTGGAGTATTTCAACTAGTAAGTAAAGTCGACAAGCACGGAGCTACAGTACAGATTTTAGTACTCTAACTAGTCGGAAAGTAATAGAAATTTCATTTAAAGAGCTTAAAGAAGAAAAAAAAGAGTTTTAGTTATTTTTATTGATTATGTTTTCATACTGTATTGAGCTATGTTTCGTATTCACTATAAAAATTTCTTTAAAATTCTATGTTTTTTATGTGAACTTCAGATCTACAACAAAAATATTTTCCACTTAACTTTTAGCAAAAATTTAAAAAGCATTACACAACAGACACTTGTTGAGTTTGTGGGCCAGGAATTTTTTTTAAACACAAATGTAAACAATAAAATCAAATAGTTAATTGAAAATTTTTAATTTCCACTAAAAGATTCTTTGCAAAACATGAATTTATCTTTCAGTGATTTGGAAGCAATTATAACTTGTTGTTTTTATTTAAGTTAGCATTCTCTGTTTTGCCAATATTTTTTATGTAAAGGGTCAGATGAGGATAAGAAATCAAACTTTTTCTAGATAATTCAAAAAAAAAAAAAAAATTATTAAGTTTTTTTCAATGAAATTTTTGATGCACCTCAGAGAAAATGGCTTGTGTGTGAGTGGATGCCAATTTAGGCAGCTGAAATATTTCTGGCTTTTTTCCTATTGAAAATTTTTCTTTAAAATGTGGCAGATTTACAAAACAGTGCTAATTTTAATTTAATTCATAGAAATAAAAGGGTATCATTTTAAATTAAAAATCGAAACGATAAAAAAATTTAAAAAAAAGAAGAAATTTTTGAAGATCTCTTTTTTAAAAATAATGTTTATGCTTATTAAAATTATGTTCACTTAGTATGTATTCCTCTCACAGTCTTTATAAATAATAGCAGGAAAATGATAACACTGTAAAAATTAAGATTACTAGTTTTTCAAAATTAAGATAACAAGTTTTTAAAATTAAGCTTACAAGTTTTTATATTACTCATATAGGCTTTAATATTTATATTTTTACTATATTCTTAATGAGAAATTTTTTAAAAAGATTTTGTTTTCCATGAAAAATGTGCTATATGAATGTATAAAGTTTTGTTAAAGGTTTAAAGATGTGCTGACAATTTTACATCATTATGATATTTCATTATTTTTTGCTCTGTTTTTATTACATGCCTGTAATAACATCATTCTTATTTTTTCAAAACTAATTAGAAAACAAAATTTTAAAAGAAATTATTTTATAACTGTTAAAATTACTACATAAGGTTATAAATGAATAATTAAATATTTTTTCGTTATTTTATTGACATGTTCAATACAACATTTAGTTTTTCTATAAGTTTCAACAACATTCGTATTAAAGCAATTTTTTTGGTAAATATTTTTGACTTAAGAAATCAAAACTTTTTTACAATGATAAAAAAATACTTTCATAAAATTAAAAACTTCAATGAGCACGTAAAGATTTTAATTTATAAACACATAATTATCTTTGGATAAATTTGAAATTTTTGTGCTAATGCGGCTTCTCTAAATTTGGGATGAAAGGCTGATTTATGTTTTTACTTAATTAAACATCCATTTAAAAAAAACTATTATATAAGGTTTTAAAATTTTTTTCTCTTTTTTGAATCAGTTAATAAATAAGTCCTAAATATATCTTTAATTTGGTTTATTTATAGAATTTATGTATCTCCTCCTATGTCTAATTATTAAAAAAAATTGAACAAAATGTAATTAACTTCTTATATCCAATTAACTTAAAATATAAAGTATTCTGATTTGATTTCAAATTATATTTTATTCAATAGTACTAAAAAATAATGCAGTTGATTGCAAATTTACTTAATAACAATCTTAAATAACATCACAGATTTTTATTTCAATTTTTTTCATAATATTTAAAAAATAATAATATTTAATTCAGCATTTAGCTTAAACAGCAAAGTGATATGTTGAACTGATTTTAATGCATGGACTTAAAAATTTTACATGAGTTATTTTCATCAAAATTAACATAAAAGTGTTTCTAATGCAAATAAATTGGTTATTACGTATATTTTCAATAATATAAATGCAAAGTTATAGAAGTGTATCATAAGAAAAATACTAAAATATCTTAAATGGGACAGTATATATTTTTTATTTATTATTATCATTATTGATTCCCCCTTCTTCAATATTGAACTCCCCTGAAAATTTTTTGACTTAAAGAGAGCATTGATTCCAAAATAGGTACACTCACATTTTACCCAATTTCAGAAAAAATTCATTATAAATAGAAATTTAAAATTATGTATTTCTTAGCCTTCTCGATTAAATATGTTCTTTAAATGTTCCCCTAGAAGCCTGTGCTAGTTTTATTGTATTTACAAATTCACATTTAGTTCCTCTAACATATTACATGCTTAAAGTATAAACAAGATAAATGGTAAACAATAGACTTATTGTCATATACCATAACTGAAATAAAAATATTTGCCACAATCTTCATAAATGATTCTTCTCTTTAATTTCATTGAAAAAAATGATTGACATAAATTATAAAAGAAAAATTTGTTAAAAACATTTTTTTTAAAAATTTATAGTTTTAATTTTGTTATTTTTCTTTTAACTGTTTTTACAATCATATTCTAAATATCATTTTTTTTTCTGTCATGGAGAGTCAGAACTGAAGATCAACAAGGAAGATGAAACTCAAAATTTAAAAATCAACAACAGTGGCCATCAACAAAAAAGATTTACCATCTTTTTAAGAAATAAAATTATATTTTACCTAGTTTCATCCAGAGTTGGAAAAAAAAAACAAGTTTTTTAAAAAAAATTTAAAACAAGTTTTTGTTGTCTTTTAAACCAGGTTTTTTTTAAAAAAAACTATATTATAAGCCCTTAATTGAAATTAACCAAACCAATCTAAAGTTTTTCATAGCATTTAACTATTCCAATAAACTATTAATTAGTATTTTCAATAAACAACTAAAAATATCCACTCTTCTTTAAATATATTAACAAAATATGTAAAAAAAAAAAAAGGAAAGAACTGAATACTTTAAAAATACAACTTCACTTAGCACACAAATAAACATTCAACATTTAAATTTTATTTTAGTAATACATTAAAGAATGATTCTCTCCCTTGCTTCTCTGTAATAATATAAATATGCTATATTTCAGTATTGTTTAATAAATATCATTATTTAGCTGTATGCAATTTATGATATGAAATTAAATTTTATGAAGCATATTTTTTTTAATCCATTGACTTAATACAAATTTTACTATATTTAAGACAATGTATCATCTATATTTATTTTATATGAATAATAATTAAAAAGTGTTTTGCAATAATTATTTGATGGAAACGTATAAAAATGATATAAAAAGCATGTGAAATAGTAAAAGTTTTAGTACTAATGGCTTAATAATAAATAAGGCAGAAACTTTTTCATTTATTTTAACATAATATAGCTTTTAATAATATCAGAGTTTGTAGTCCTGAAATTTCTGAATACCTAATAAACATGTTTTATCCTAATTTATTTTTAGCTTTTTGCTCTGATTTCTGATTTGTCCGAATACTAATGCAGTTCCTAAAACTATTAGTTTAAATAATCAAAAGATTTGTATTTCCAATATACTATTTGCTTATTTTAATTGATAGTTCATACAGAAAATTATTTTTGAATACACATATTTACTTTGCTTTTGTTCCAAAATTGATACCCCACTTAAAAGTAATTTTTTAAAGACGTAATGAATTTTATTGAAGATTTAAATAAAATTGGTATAAAATATTATTAAATGGATTGATACTGATTATTTTTAATTTTTATAGTAGTTCTTACTATTAAAATTTCCTAATTATTGATCTCAAACTGTTATGAATTGCTCATTAATAGAATTAGAAAAAAATTTCAAAATTAAAAAAAAAAAGTATATTTGGTTATTTTTATTTTTTTAATTTTTATTTGACCTTATTGTACTTAGAGCCAATTGTGCTTTTTTCAATTCGTTGTTTGCTTTTTTTAAAAAGTAAACTGGTACATGTATATTGTACTGAAAAATGCACTGGTTTTTCATTTAGCTCACTAACCAGCCTGCAATTTGCTTATTAATGTAATGCCACATTTAATGAAATGCAATACAATGTGAATATTGTTAATAAATTGCAGGGTTTAAAAAAATCCTTAAAAAAAAACAGATTTTACTTAAATTATATTCATTTATAAATCTTTTTTCTACATTTACCATTCAAAACACCTAATAAATTGTTTTAATAATACCTAACATTACCTAAAAACACTATTACAGCTAGATTAGTTAATATTTCTAACTAAGATGGTTAAAATTATTTAATTATTAGAAAACAAATAATTGAAAAAAATAAAATCATAGTTATGTTTTTCAAGCTCAACTTGCTAATGAATGTTAAAGTTTGGGATATTATTTGTCAATTAGATATCTAAAGAAGATTAAATTAGTTTAGATCAGACTACATAGTTGAAAAAAAAAATATTTTAAGTTACTTTGGGTAGAATAAGTTTTGATATCCATGAGCTATATATATTAACTGCATTTAAGTAAGCATAAAATTAAATGTGTATAATTGAAATATGTACTTTGGCAGCTAATCCATTTCATAATTTCTTAGTAAATAACCTTATTAATGGAGAAAAAAAAATTTTAAAAAATTTTATTCTAAATAATGTTTTTATTAGTTATATTTTATAAAAAAAAATTTACACTTGAATTAATAGTTAGTTAACTAATCAGTTTATTTATGCAATAAAATTTTTCTAAATCACTTTATTTAAATCAATGCTTTTCTTAAGGATAATAATTAAAGGGGATACATGACTAATAATTTACATGTAGATTACATTTATTATTTTTTAGTGAAATACCATCATTATCACTGAACAAACCTTTGTTTTAAAAAAAAGAATCGTAACCTAAAGAATGCAATTATAAATTTTTATTAAAAAAAATCAGCTTGTCTTAATGGCTTTTAAAAAATCTGTTGATTTAAATCAATTATTATTATTATTTTATTTTTTGTTGCTACTTTGTTTATGTACATACCATTTATTAAACGCATAGTAAAATAAATTGCTTTATTTTTTGCAGGGAAACTAGGTTCATTGATCAGTTTTATTAAAAAGTAAAGCTACTGGAACTGGACGTATATAAAGAAATTATTGTAATAGTCTACAGTATTGATGTAATTATAATATCTTTGATTTGTTACATGGAAATAAAATACTCTTTTCATAAGGGCATATCTTATTTTAAGCATTATGCATTTTATTCTTGTTAAAACTCTTGCTTAATTTATTTAAAATTATTAAATTGGTGTGTCATTTACAGGTACACAAAAAATTTTTGAGGAAAAATATATTTATGATTTATCTTGCTTTCCTAATATTGAATATGTTTAGAAAAATAATGACTTGATAAATGGGCACATACTTCAAGACTGAATAATCTTTTGTGTGTAAGTTTCTATCAAGAAAAACTAGTTGTAGGTTTCAAATATATAAGCATTGTTTTATGACAATATAAAAAGCTAAAATACAATGAATTACAATCCCCGATATCAACAGAGTAAGACAAACACTCACAACAATTTATGTTCCCAAAATAAGAATTGTTATCAACAACATGCAATAAAAGTTAAGCAATAAAGTTAAAGCATTTGAAATTAAAAGCTACGATAAGTTGTAATAAAGACAATTTAGTGACAAAAAAAATTGAGACACCTTAAATAAAGGAGTGATACAGGCAAAGAAGGCATTAAAGTTTTCTAATGAATTAATTGTAAGGTTAGTTAAGGGTGGTATATAGGCTAAGAAATTAGCCTAAGCATCTGAAATAAAGGTGCGATACCAGCATTTTCTAATCAACCTACAGTTATGGTGGATTAATGGCAAGCGAGGCATAGACACGTGAATATATTCAGCTACTGATAAAATGGCAAGAAAGATATCATGAAGGTACAATAAAAGCAATTTTCTTTTTATTCTGTAAAATAAAATTTGTTTTTCGGTATTTAAAAGGCAAAACTGGCAATACAATCCAGAGGTTGTTCCTGTCCTTTAATGATTGGCCAGAAATTGTGCCTGAAATGCCATGCCTAATTTTGGCCCGGATTTCATTTTATTAAAGGAACCAATGCGGCAACCAAAACACTTTAATTGGCATTTTCTGAGAGACGGAATTATCCCTCTGCAAGTCCAAAAGTTGTGTGCTTGTTGGGTAGTTATAACTTTAAAGCTTATTTTAATTTGTTTGATTCATATTAGAATTGTTTGCATGTATAAATGTAGCACATAACATGTAATAATGTATGAAATAAATTGTTTTCATGATATATCGGATAATAATAAAAAAAAATCAGTCAACGTGAAATAATTGTGATAGTCCCACCAATTTCGCATTAACGAAGTTTGACTATAATTATAATAGTAATTATAAACACAATAATAAATTTCATAACAATAAATGAGCAACAAAATCATAACAATAAATTTCATAACAATAAATGAACAATAAAAGCATAACAATAAATTTCAAACAATCAGACAACATTAGAAATTATTTTATTGATGGTTATCATCAAGATTATGTTGGTCCACCAATAGAAAACCATCAAAAGTTTTGACTTGGGTTAAAAGTGACCATAGTTAAAAAATGATGTAGCTGTCTATTGGCTAGAGAACAAATTTTTAAATTTTGCACTGCAGCAACAGATTAGTATTAAAGATATTGACTAACAGCACCCCTTGCCTCAATCTAGAAAATTGGTGCTACGACACACATTTTTAGAGTCCTTAGATTAAAAAATAGGTTCTGACCCTTTTGCTTAAAACTACAACTTCAAAATTAGAGAAAACTATAACAGATAAAAGAATAAGTGTTTAGATTAATTTAACAACTAAATTAATTAAATTAACCAAGGTTCTGACCCTTTTGCTTTAAATTGCCCAAAATTGGATATGTTAAACCAGTTTCGTGTGAACAATACTAAACAGTTAAAAAAATTAGAGAAAACTATAAGAAATAAAACAATAAGTGTTAAAATTAATTTAACCAATTAAACTGGGAATTAAAAAGCGTAAATGGAAATCAGACATGTGAGTGAACGAAGGAGAAATTATCAGAATTTCCTTCTCTTGCCAAACATTCTTCTTTTTTCATGAATTGGATGTGTTAAAAAGGGGTTAATTAAATGTATGTTAATAGATTCATATGTTGTGAAAAATATCGTATTAAGAATAGCGATATTTTAAAAATTTTTGAAAACTAGTATTTATAACTGCCTAAAAATTGATTAAAAAAATTGCAGAATTAGTGCATCAAATAGTGAACAATCAGTTGAACGATTTAAATTTTCCATAACAAATAATGGGATTTTAAAAAAAAATATGTGGAAATGAAGAAAAAAAAAAGAAATTGAAATGTTGCATGGATTTAGCACAAATCAAGCTTGTATAAAGTAATTACACAAATGTGCGATCAAAATTTTGCATCTCCTAATAATATCGGAATTTTAAAAACTATGAGAACACCACGTGCGTTAACTGCCAGATGAACTATAACTTACGATGCAATCCAGCACATTGAAAAGTGATTATGGAAATTCACGAATTGAACTTTTTATGTTGTAAACAGATATTAAACATTAATTAGTTCAAATTGCAGCCAAATATAAAAGGGAGAAATTATACCACAATGATTAAATATTTCTTCCCTTACAAATCGAAATTTACAACAAAGTTGTTACTCATTAAAATAAAAGTTTAAAAAAATGAGAAAAAACATAATTCTTTCTGGCGAAACGATCTTTTAAATGTTTGCCATTTCGGAATTACTTTTTAGATTATCAATTTTATATTTTTGTGTTAGCTTCTTAATTTTGACCGAAGTTATCATGAATTTTTTTTTTGTTTTTTTTTTTGTCTCTTGTTCTCAAAAATTATCCTACGTTGTGTTTTCATTTAACAAATCCACATAAAAAACAGTAGTTATCGCACATGAACAAGAACTTAGGAAGAAAAAAACAAAGGGTACTGGTAAGAGTAGAATAAATGTGTCTTGTTAACGAGATTTTGCATAAGTAACTAAATTTATATTTTAGATTAGTGGAACTCCGAGAAAATTTCTTCTGCATATAAATGATTGATTAGCGGAAGAATCACATGCATGGAAATGGATTGGTCATGTTCTACATAAACAAGTTTTTAATTGGAACCTTCAGGGCAATAGAAAAGAGGAAGATCCAAAAATACATGGTTTAGGACGATATAAGTGAATTGGAAACAATATAGAGGCAAAACATCTGGCCACAAATAGAGTCAGATAGAGAGCTATGATAGAAGCTCTGATTCTGAGTGAAGTATTATTTTTGTAATTGTATTAAGATGTCAGAACTATAGCTTTTGGTCATCTTAATAAATTTGAACCTCTAACCAATTAAGGATTTTCAATGAGAATGCTTACCTAAAGAGTTCACAAAATCTTTGTTGACAGCATCAAGTAGGATGAAATTCTTTCTGATACAAATATGGTGAGCAAATCATGAATTAATTCTCCTTCCAGGGTCAGTAGATGGTCCATTAAAAATTTATTGGGATCACCAAGGGAGGTTACATTACTCCTATATATTCAAACAAAAGCTTTTAATGTATCGTACACACATTTCTGATGAAATAAGAATTGCGAATAATTTAACAAAGCAAATAATAATTAAATAGAATTAACTACTTTCCAAACTCAGATAATTTAAAATTTGTCATAAGATATAATCAAAGTGCATAAGATATAATTAGTGTTTAATGTTATCATTGTGGTACATGCAATATTCCCAGGTCAATGATGGTACAAAATAGAACTGATTTAGTCATTTTTCTTTGCAACTAGCCTTGTGCCATTACACAAATCAACGCATAAATTTCTAACACGACAATTGCACCATTGAGACACAATTTATGCAGTCCAAGGACACTTATTTTTGAGTTATTCTGAGTTGAAATCTTAAAAATGTTTAATCATCCAAACATGTCACCTTGTATTAACAAGGGAGCCACTCTAAAAAAGTTTCAATACTGAACTTTCTTAACTAATCAACACGGTCTAGCATAATTTAGAAGAATCTTCAGAAATAAATAGCTCATTGACAGCAAAGTACATCTATCCACGAGTATGGCCCACATATTATTTGTATGACTTGTTTATTTTTTCTTAAAGAAAAACATTTATTTTTCTTCATTTATTTAGTCTATTTTTACAGCAAACAAAACAAATTTAACAATTAACTTAGTAATCATTTTACAATAATTGCTAAATAAATACAACACTAAATTTTTTTTTATCCATCATTTTCTTGATCACTTCATCATCATTAATCTTTTTACCTTAATTACCATAAATTACGTTAAATGAATAAATAAAAACAATCTGAATTTAACTTTCCACATCCTTTTAAAACATCAAAGGGATACAGCAATAATTATGAAAAAGTAATAATTTCTTTATTTACTTCTTAGAAATATTATTTTCATAATTTTTTTAAGATAAAAAAAAAAAAAAAATTGGAAAAATTAATTGAAAATAGATATTAATTGTAGGACAAAATTTAGACCACTGACTTTTTCTCAAGACTCACTTCAGTCCTGAAGAGTGGTACCCATGGTCATATGAATAGCATTCTACAATTTCACCTGGTATGTTCTATTGATTCACTTGATAATTAACAAGAGCTAACAACGTTCTAACTAAATTAGCACTTAACCAAAAGTTTCAAAATCAAAATTAGGCAACTTTAAGCACTTATTAAAAACGCTACATGCCGTGATTAATGTGCAACCACAATAAAAGGGTTTTACAGTACACAGGCTTGTCACTCAAATCTGGAAAAAAAATTCGCTACGTTTTTCCTGTACACAGTATATTAAGAGGAAACACAATTGCTGTGCTCTTGTGTGAGCTAACTGTTCTAGTTTTAATTGCTGGAAAAACTTATGAGGAAAAAAAGGAACAGCTGAACATACTTAAACAATGCCATAGTAAATGAAATAGCGTAGTATAGCTGAAATATTCTTAAATATCCCATAAATTAAGCTTTGAGTGGTCACCATTCCTTGAAAGACAAAAATAAGAAAAATTCCCTGTTGTATTTTCCCAGTTTGTATAGAAAAACTAAAAATTCTACGCATTTTCTATGTTACTTTAGGTGCTTTTTTAATTCCCTGTATTTTCCTTATTGATAACAAAACAAATAGCAACAAATAATAATAAATAATACTTGAACTAAAATTTAAAATTCAGTAAACAAAGATTCGAAAAGGATTGAGTGAAGTTGAATAGTCAGAAAATGCAGCATAAAATATTAAAACGGCTGTTGGTTGAATTTAGTGGTTGGTTACATGCAAATACCTGATTGGTTATTTGGGGTATTGGTTGCATAATATATTTCTCTTTTAATCGCTATCGGTCAACAAAAAGATCTAACTACAATATGAGAAAACACTTTTTATTATATGTAGTGAAATTAAGTATTTTTTCACATTAACCACTTGTGGGTCACAAGTTGTTCAACACCGCACTACAATAAAAATGTCATTTTTAAATTGTACAAATTGATGACATCATGAATCTCATATAAGGCTGCTATTAAAAGAAAAGGATAACACTATTTTCACTTTAATGATTTTTTTTCGCAACATCGATCTCATTTTCTACTATTGAGGATCGAAAATTGTGAGATTCCTGAAATTGCAACAGTTAACCTTGTCTAATACTTAATAATTGAAGCTCGAATATTTTGTCACCTACAGTACTGGGCCAAATTATTAGATGCAAGGTAGTTTTTTAATAATTATATGTTTTGCACAAGTTTATTTGCAATACTTTTATATTTAAACATACGTGTAATGAAATTTGAAATCACACGACACGAATTATACGCACTATAAAATTCCACCGTATCTTTTCTTTCGTTTCGGGCTCAGTTCATCCGCTGACAAAATTTTCTTTTTTATGCATCATACGCTAGGTTTGGTGTTTCAAAATATTTTTGCATTCATGAGGCCTTCTTCACTTCTGAAGTTTCGTGTGATTTCATCGTCGATCTTTTTTACGGCAATTACCAATAGGGATTTCATTATTTTTATTGCGATGATTATGGACAAAATGTGAAGAAGGAAATAATTTGTCCGTTCTCCAACAAAATGTGAGAATATCACCCATAATATTAGAATAAAAAATTATTACATGTTCAATTAAAAAAGTATATATTATAGTTTTTTTGTAAACACAACGTTTTTGTTATTTAAATTCATAGTATATACGTTTGTTATTATTAAAATTGTCTTGCAGAGTGGGAAGTGCTGGGAAGTTTCGTTGCAGAGAGTTAAAAAAAATTCTGCCACAGGGAACTAATTCACATTCAATTCAAATAGTGTTATAATTATTTGATGCACTAAAAACTTAAGAAAGTACATAGCTTACTTATGAGTATCATCTCCAGCTTGAGAAGCATTGTCTTCAGTGTAAGTTCCAAGTAATTAAATCCTTACTTAGGCAGCCAACTCACTAATAAAATAAACACACTAATTTTTATTTAAATAGTAACTAACTATATTCAACTCTTCACTAGTTATTTTGTTAATGATTGAAGAATATACTCAATACAAAAAATAAATAAATAATGGAGAATAAATTTAAATTCAGATTAGTATAAAGCTTAGTTCACCAGACATTATTTACATTAAAAAAAAATTAAGTGTAACATCCCATATCCGGAGGCCCCTTTTCCGGAAGGGTTGATTTCCCTGGACACTTTTTAACAATCAAAATAAACAAACATCTCTTCGTCTTCCCCTCTCTTGAAAAAAAAAGAAGAGGTATTTTGACACATTTTTTCTTTTTCTAGCTTCTAGTGATTAATGCATTGAACGTGTTAATCACCAGAAACCAGAAAGGGGAAAAGAAGATCTATCAAAACCATCGAGTGTAACGCGTCGAGTATTGCACGAACGTTAACATGGAGGGGGAGTCAAAATGGAAAATTTGAATAGGTCATTTCGTAAAAGGTCCGTTTTTGTAAAATTGTGAAAAAATTACTCTTAACTTGTGAATATAAAATAAACGTTAAGTCACATTCTTTCAACCAGGGTCCTGCTTTTGCGAATTTGTGCAAATAGGGTCCTGTTATTGCAAAAAACTTTTTCAAGGAGTTTTTCAATTGCAAAGAGATATAAGATTATGCTCAACACTGTAAAATTATAATTAAAAAAATTAAATTTTCAAAAATAAACAGCTATTGCTGCGACTAAATTAGCAATGCAACATACAAATATTTGGTATTTAGCCTTTACTGCACAACACAGAATATTCATTTCGGACGAATAAAGGAAGAAGCGTCTGCCGAAGACAAAATTTAGTGCGTTTACATCCATCTTTCTTTTCTTCTGCCCTGGGAAGAGTTTATTCAATTAACAAAACAATAATGAAGATAAATAAATTTGTGAAGGGTCCGATAATAAGAAAAATCATTTTGTGAAGGGCCGTTATTGGACCCAAATTTCTTCTAAACAGACCCCTGATGTAATATTTAGAAGGCGGGAAAAAAAAAGGGAGTAACATTCATTCTTTAGAATCGACATGAAAAAGATTTCAAGACCCACTTCTTAACGTTGTTTTAACAACTACTAACCTGATTCTCCTCAAGTTGAACGATCACTTCTTTGCACATATTTTCTCTATACAAATAAGGAGGAAGTGAATTCTCTTCCACCTTAATGAATGACGGTGAATTTCCACTTCTTGCTTGAATCGTTCCAGTTCAAAATGGTGGAGAGAGTAATTAATACTTTCAAAACTGTCAAATTATTTTTCGTTTTCTATATTTTAAGCAATATTTATCTTCCCCCTAATATTTTGTTTTTTAATTGATTAGAAATCATTCTAATACTAAAACCTTATTGCCCAAAAAATAATGCTTATTTACTCTTTGCTTCTTAGATTCAGATTGTTTTAAGCTTTGTTTACCTTGGGGGTCTATTATACAGAAAAATCTATTATCCAGACTTCTGGAAGAATAATTATTTATCTCCAATTTCAATAACTGATTACTGTTATAGACAATTCAAAGACTAGTTATTTTCCTGGGGCCCTACCATGAGCTCCATGGAATTAGATTCCATCTGGGAATGACGTCACGTTCGAACGGGAATTATTTTTCCCCACCACGAACGCCTTGGAAAGAGTTTCTTGGCTGGAATTGGAATAGGTTTCATTCCAACCAGTCTCCGACACCTAGAATCGTCGTTCCAAGAGGGAATCGAGGGATTGTTTATGATTTTAAACATGGCGCTCAATAATCTAATCGCTCTCGTTCAAGAGGAAATTAATCGAATTCCAAAGCGAGAAATTGAGAGATTTCCCGATCGTCATATGAGTGATAAACATTTTATTTCTCTGTATTGCGTTCAAAGTTTTTTAGAGCTTTGTGAAAAACATCATTCTTGGAGGGAATCATGAATTTTTGAGGACTAAATACGATATTTCGCCGATGAATATCTTAATTTTTTTCTATTTCATAAGAGAAGATAACAAAATTTCGAAACGATAAACGTGTCCGAGCCATTTTCAAGACGATAATTGAAAGAGAAATGTTTTGTTTCATTAGCATGTGTGAACGAAAAGATACTTTCAGAGTTAACTAAGAAATTACGGCAAATTAAATATAATTATGCTCTCATTATATGATAATTGTTACTATTTTTATGTTATATTACCTGGGATATATTACTTAACCAATACCTTTTTTTGAAGTTCCAATCATTTCTTTTTTTAATTTTCTTTCGATGAACTTTTAATTCAACAGTATTTAACTTCATTCCGAACAATGGTTCTCAGATGGCGGCAAATTTAAAAGAATTTGTTACAAGCATGATGTATTAAAAATTAAACAATTTACTTATAATAAGAAATGCGAAAAAGAATAATGGTAAAAGTAAATAGAATAAAAATGTTTCGAAAAATATTTATGAAATATGTACTTGTGTCTTCTTTTACTCATTTTAAAAATTATTATTCTCATTCTTCCATTAAAATATACACTATTAAAGCTATGGAAGTATAAGCTCCTTGAACTATAATTTTTAAGTATTTCATACGTGAAATGATTTTACAAATCAAGAAAATTTTTTTTACACAAATCTATAAATTAATTTCTTGTGAACATATTTATTTAACTATCAGTAAAAACAGTCACTTTAATAATGTAACAAATAAACCAAAGTAATAAGCAAAGTAGTAACTTTAGTCATTTATATTGTTAAAAATTTAAATGAAAACTAATAAACTTTTCTGAAATTAAATTAATTTCTAAGAGACCAATAGATAAACGTTCATTTTTTGTCTGATAAAATTTGATTTCTTTCGGGCAATTAGTTTTGATTTAAAAACTAGTATACTTAGTAATCTATCTACATGCAGTACTCAGGCACGAAATTTTGAATCTTAATTCATTAAAATATGATCATTATTTTAAGAGTTGTACTTTTTAAAAAATATTTAAAACAAATAGTGAAACGTATTAAAGGATATATCAGAAATATTTATTATGAAAAAATGGTTTTATTCAACGAATTATACATGATAAATATGACAGTTTTTAATTAATAAAATTATATGTATAATAAATTAAAGAATATTTCAAAGTATTCACAGTTCATGTTTCTTTAGTCTAATGAAAACAAGAAAACATAATAAAAAGAAAACAATAAATCGTCAAAAATATTATCTAAATAGCAGAAGCTCGTTTCGTTTTACTCATGCTAATGCTGCCAAACTTAAAAAGAAAATCTTAAGTAAATTGTGTGATTGGTTAAATTTTAGCCACGCCCTGAGAGAGAGTTATCATGGAATGTCTGATTCCAAGGGAGTGTTCATTGTACGGAAATGAACGTTCATGGAACCAAACTTTCCCTGTTTCACTTTCCAGCCGGGAATCTTCAATCCATTCCCGGTAGCTCATGGTAGGGCCCCAGGTATGATATAGGAATTTTTCAGAGTTTTGTAAAAAATTGCCACTTTACCCGATCTTTGGAGTTAAAATAAAATTACCTGACAATTCCAGGTTTTCCCGATCACCAGACTTAGTTTCTAAAGAATATTTTTAGTGAAGATAAAAAAAAGAAGAAAAATTGATGCATTTTTTTTAATTTGAAATATATTCAGTAAAGTATGAAGCTTAATTCACCAGACATTGAGGAATACATTTAAGGAAAAAAGAAGTAAATAAGAAAAATTGTGAATAAACTTTAACTTATATTACATTCAGTAAAGTTTGAAGCTAGTTCACCAGACATTGTTTACACTGAAGAATATGTTTACTATGAAAAGTATCGGAAAAAAATTGTCGGTTTAATAAATTTTAACTTAAAATACATTCAGTAAAGTGTGATGTTTAGCTCATCATACATATTTGTTTTTTTAGAAGAAATGAAAGTAAAGGGAAAAAAGAAATCGTAAACAGTCTAGAACAATAAATAAATTGGGATCTACTAACTTGCATATGATAAATAAATATCGAACTTAAAAATCTTCTCTCTCAACACTACATTACTAATGCTATATTTCTGTTTAATTTATTAAATACAGTAAATAGCTGTGAAAATAAAATTTATAGTAACAAAGCTGCTCTGTGACTCAAAAAGTTTGAAAAACTCTGATCTATTTTATTACAAGTATATATTTATTTTTTTGAGGTTTCTTTCTAGAAAAACAAAGCTCTTAATTTACGAAACTATTGTCGACATATGATTCTGAAGCTTGGACAATGACGAAACAGGAGGAAATTGTATCACAATATTTGAGAGAAAGATTTTGAGGAGTATACTTGGAGGTGTAAATGAAAACAATAATTGGAGGAGATTTAATTTTAAACTGTACAAGATTTATAAACAACCTGATATTATTAAATACATAAAAAACAAATAGAATGAATTGCATGGACCCTGTGATTCGAATGTGTGATGACAATGCAAAAAAAAAAGATATTGCTTTTTAGACCCACTGGAACAAGAAAGTGGGAAAGACAGTGGTTGAAATGGGCTGATTCGGTGGAGTCTGATTTTCTTACAGTTAATGAAAAGAATTGGAGTTAAAGATAAAATGGAAGTCGTTATGGAGAAATCTTCAGAGGAAGGCATTGGCCCACATTGGGCCGTCTGACCAACTCTGATGATGCTGATATTTATTTTTTCTTCAATAAATTAAATAAAACAAAAGTTATATGCAATCGTTTGGTATGATTGCACTAACTTAAATAACTTTACAATAGTTATTAGCATGTTAAGTTCTACACAATGTGAATCAATTGATTAAAACCAGCACCCTAAATCATGATTTTAATCATTTGATATTTATAAAAAGCAATCATAAAATTAAATCATTTAAGTAAAAAAAAGCAAGATTATGCATCATCCATAAAAGGAAGTAAAAGCATGAACTTAGAAAAGTGGAATCATGAATAAATAAACTTTACTGAGTAGTAAAATACTGAAATTTTTTTACAAATGTATTAATGCACATCTATAATTTTTTTTAAATAAAAACTTTTAAAAAGCAGAGTAAAGATACATGATAAATAAAAGCAGATGAAACACACTATGTGGTTTTTTTATTTATTATAATTTGTTAGATTGATGACAGCATTTGTATAAACAAAATTTTTTTTTTTCTATGGCAGTAAAGCATACTTGCCAACATTGGCAAAATAAAATAACAGAGATTTTACTAGCAATATTTTTTATGGGCTACAAGTAAATTTTTGATATATCAATGCATTATCATGTAAGTCAAAAAGAGAAAGTCAAAATCACAAATAATTTTTGCACTTTTATTTAGTGTGTGTGAAGTAAAAAATATGTATATAAATCAAAATCTAAAGAAGATTTTTTAAAACCATTATTTATAATTATTTAAACTATTAACACCCAACATACTGCAGAACTGGCAATAGTACCATCTGTTGAGGAATAAGAAGTATTTGATTACTTATTACTTGTGTTTACATTACTAACAATACTTGTGTTTATAATGCTAAAGGTGCTAACACTAATGTAAGATGGTGCACAGCTTGCTACAAGAAAAAACAGTAATAAACAAATGGAAAGAGGCCAAATTAGGAGTGCCAAAAAAAAGCGAGTTATTCAAAATCTAGCAACCATGTCACCTTTTTTAACAATATATCTATAAATAACTAAAACAAATTTTCACTTCAAACTCACCAGGATGACTTAATAACATTAATATCTTACGAAATACGGCAGATTTGAGCTCAGAAACTATCTAATTTACTTCTTTTATTGAAAACAAAATTATTCTTTTGAAAATATCGCCCTGCAGAATAAGCTGTAGCAAGCAGTTGCAAACTTTCTAACCGGAACTAGATCAGGTTTAGATAATTTTTTATACATTTCAAAATTTAAAAAGGTAAATTAAAATGTTTTATATCAATAAAAATAACTACAATTAAGATCATATTAATGAAATAGATATCAACTTTGTTTATAAATTGAGTAAGCTTATTCATATCACAGTAACAAGCCTTTGTCCATATTAAATAGACTTTTTCGTATTTTGAATTCTGTGATTATGTCACATTCTTTACATTATGTGAACAGAAAAGTATATTTAACTCAATATTTTTATATCAATATAGTTTTGTATCTTAGTCTCAGAGTATTGGGATGATTTAATACTATAAAATTTTAAATATTATGAGTTCTAGACAAAAATTGCTGTTTTTTCAAAATTGAGTTTTTTCACGTTTTTTTAACTTCAAAATGTTCCAGGCGCATATGTTTTTTAGGTAGAGTGCTAAAACTTCACCAAACCTTTAATAATAGCAGATTTAATAAGTGTATGATCAGTTTTAGCATTTTTAGGGTAAATTAATTAAGTTAGAGTGATTTTAGAAAAAAAAAGAAATTTTTTTAAAAAAAAAAATGCTATTATTGTGAAAATTATTTTACTACTTATCAAGAAACTAAAAACAATGAATTTTTAATTCATACAAATTTTTTTGTGTATACAATGTGTAAAATAAAAAAAAAATTCAGCAAAAAATTTCAAAAATTAAAGCGCCTGGAACATTTTAAAATTTAATAACTTGAAAATTTATTAAGATATTCTAATGAAAATTAATAAAACACATTATAATTAAGTAAGTGACCTAAGTTTAAAATTTCCTTAAAATCGTTTAATAATTACAGAAATTAATTTTTGGACCCCACTGTAGCCTATACAAATATGTATGTACACTTTATAAAACCAGTTTTTTCTTTTTGCTTTGCATTCTCTTTTATTATGTTTTTATACAATATTTGTCATTTATAAATAAATTTCTATCATTAAAAAACATGCAACAAAAACAATTGGGGGTAGCATTTTTGGGGCTGGAACGGATTAATGTCATTTCAATTAATTTCAATGGGAAAAATTGCTTTGAGATACAAGCAACTTGACATACGAGCAAGGTTACAGAATGAATTAAACTCGTATCTCGAGGTATCACTGTATTAGTTTTTTTTGTGAATTTTAATAATTGAACGCCTTCAAATTTCAACAAATATATTTTATTGATAAAAAAATTAGAACACTAATGTCAAGAATAAGAGTAGTCAAAAAGCAAAAAAAAAGGATATCTAAGAATGAATATATATCTTTATATAATATAATAAGAGAGTGAAATGATAACACATAGCCAATCACAGAAGACTTGCGGTTAGTAACACACAAAACAGCCAATCAAAATTGAGAAAAGGTAATAATTTTTAATAATGCTGCCTGATGAAATGTTACAACTAAACTTATCAGCTATAGCTTGCAGCAAGTTTTATTTTGTTTTGAGTATGCCTAATGACAACATGACAGTTATCTATTGTTGTCTGAGCATTTTTATTGGCCGGAAAATCATGAGGTAGAATCCAGTTTTTCCTAATTCATTTCCATATTGTTTAAGTTGTCATCAGCATAAAATTAATAAAATTTATAAATGTATTGTTTTTCTATAAGTATTTGTGTATCTCTAATTTAAAGTAATTTTCCTCTACTGCTATTATTACGCTTTGAATTCCAAAGTTTAAAACTAAGAGAATAAATTCTTTTTATTTTATTATTATTATAATGTAATTATGAGCTACGTTTTAAGATCAAGTTGTTTAGAAAGGTGGTCTAATATCATTAACCATTTCACAATAATTATTTTTGTGCAAATAGCATTAATATACTGTTATAAATTACAGTTAAATAGATCTGTTAAATGATTTAAAACTTAATGATCATGTTCATGCTCGATGAGATGCAAGCAAAAATTTTATTTAATATATTTTTATTTAATATGTAAGTTTTGCTGTTGTAAACAAAAAGCCAGAATTCGCGGGGCGAGTCTACCCATTCATATTTAGTTTTAATAAAGCATAATAATATAATTTAGAACTTTGTTTATATTAAAATTAAGTCATTTTAAATGATTTTGAGTATATTATTTTAATTCTGCATTGATAAATTTATCATTAATAAGAAAATTTATAGGTTAAATATATATGTAAATTTAAAATATGTTTATTTTACCTATTTTTTCAATTTTTTTATTACAAAATTAACTTTTCTTATTTAATGCAAGTTAAATAAATTATTATTTATTATTACAGATGGTTCGAAATTATATTCGCAAAAAAAAAAGGATTTAAATGTTACAAAAAAATGCCACCTGAGATGGAAAAAGCTATCCAAAGGATAAAAGCCAAACAAATAACAATTCAAGATGCTGCAGCCGAATTGAAAATAACGAGAAAAAATCTTTAAAAATATTGTCATCGGGAACCAGAAGAGCTTAAAACCACTGGCAGGCTGACGATTTTTATTGAGGAAGAAGAGGATATGTTCGTAGCTCATTTGATAATTTTGTCAGATAATGGCTTTCCAGTGTCTACTGACGACTTTCGCTTTATAGTGCAAGGTTATTTAAAATCGCACAGTCCTAAAATTCAACAAAAATTTGCCTGGAGAAGATTGGGCGCATAGATTTTTAAGCAGACATAAAAAAGTGTCTCAGAGGTAAACTTTAATTTAAACGTTAATAAATCTTTAATCTGTAAACCTTTCTAATCTCCAAATATTTATTTTTTTAGATTTGCCTGTAACATATCTAGAGCCCGGGCTTCCGTATCAGTTGAGGATTATGAAAAATATTTTGAAAACTTGGGTACTCAGCTTGAAGGGGTCCCACCAGAAAATATCTGGAACTACGACGAAACAAACATTTCTGACGATCCTGGGAGAAAGAAAATTTTATGTCGCAGAGGAACAAAGTACCCAGAACTTATTAAAAACAGTAGCAAAGCAAGTACTTCTGTAATGTTTTCTGGCAATGCAGCAGGAGAATTATTACCACCGTACATAGTTTTCAAGTCTCAAAACTTATGGAGCACGTGGACAGATAATGGTCCCCAAGGAGCACGATATGGCAGGACAGATCATGGATGGTTTGACGGCGTAACTTTAGAAGACTGGTTTTTCTCTCTCTTGGTTCCTCGACTGCGAAAACTTGATGGAACAAAAATCATTATTGGCGATAATCTGAGCAGTCATATTAGTTTGAAAATATTGTGCATTTATCTGCCTCCCTCCAAACACGACACATGCTACTCAGCCTCTGGACGTCACTTTTTTTCGCCCTTTAAAAATAGCGTGGAGAAAAATTTTGACCGAGTGGAAAGAAAGATATGAAGGTAGAGAATTTTCAGTTTTGCCCAAAGATAGAATTGCTAGTTTACTGAACTCAGCCACGTGATTGTTATCTCCAAATGCGGCTAAAAATTTGATATCAGGTTTTCGCAAAGCTGGTATTTATCCACTGAATAAAAATGAAGTTTCAACGAGAGTTTGTCCTTCTTCTGATCCAGATAAAAGCCTTGTAAGTGAAGCATTTATTAAGAAGATAGAGGAAATCAATTGAAGAATTAAACCAGTTTCTAGACGCAAGCGAAAATTGAAAGTAGACCCAGGAAAAAGTATTCGGGCTGAAGATGTCGAAGCAGCTGTGAAAAAACCCGAAAATTAGCAGAAGAAGGGCCGCAAAAAGAAAGTCAAAAAGGGGACTTCTGATGTCACCTTTTCAGATGAAGAAGTCGTTCCTAAAAAAAAAGGTTCTTCACGAAAGAAGCGGGTTAAAAAAAAAGCACAAGGCGTAATTTCTATTGACACATCTTCAGACAAAGAAGTCGCTCTTAGACTAAAAGATTCTCCCCAAAAGAAACGGCGCAGAAAGGCAGCTCAAAATGTTAGTTACAATTTCTCATCTTCAGAAGAAGTCGCTCCTGAACAAAAAGATTCTGGCCAAGTCGACGAGAATATTACATTGGAAAACAACAATTTTGTGATTATAAAGCGATTCGATGAAGTTCTTTCACCAGGTCAGATAATTGACATGAATCCTGAAGGTGTATTAGTTTCTTTCATGGAACGTACACTGAAAGCTTGGCGATGGCCAACTGTCGAAGATCGAGAGCTCATTCAACGAGAAAACATTGTAAGAAAAATCACACCTCCCAAAAGAATGTTTCATGATTCCCAATGTTTGAATTTCGATTTTGTTAATAATATTTAATTATTATTATTTATTATTTTTTTAATTGTAAATTTATATAAATTTTAATTTATTTTTATCAACAATAATCAGAAAAAAATGTTATTTTATAATGTTAATGATTATAAAAACAAAACTGTGATCAAAATGTGATAATCGATCAAATACTCAATTTGTGTTATTTTATGAATAAAAAAATGGAATATATAATAAAGTTTTGAATTTTACTTCATAAATATCCTATATAGTAACTAAAATAACAATTTAATAGTAAAATTTGATTATTTACAATGTTAACATTCATTTTAGTAGAATGGGTAGACTCGCCCCATACGAGAGATTTGTCAGCAGTTCTATAAAAATATACAGTAACAGCGTAACTGTTAATATTTTCTAAAATCGATTTCACAGCTTTAAAGAGGGATTCCGAAACACCTATTAAAAGCCTTTTTTCTTTAATATTTACAAAATTTTGACCACTTGAAAGTTGACAAACTGAAAAAATGGGTAGACTCGCCCCGGTTTACGGTAAATAAGAATCACAATACACAACTTTTAAATCAGGTAAATACGAAAATCAATGATTGATATTAAAATTGTGTGAATAAGAATCGAGATATTTGCAGAGTCTGGACTTGGATTTCTAAAAGGCTTGTTTGTATACTTTTTGTTTAGACATAATAAATAAAAATTTACAAGCTTAATTAAATGAGCAAATAAATATTTTCACGGCTAATCCACCTTTTTTTTTTCTCGTTTGCTTTCACGCAAAAAAAAGGTATCAGCGACCTCTGAATTACAAAAATACGAGCTATCCGGAGGACGGATAAAAATACGGAATATCTTACTTTTTGTGCGTAAAATCGGAGAAAATAGCTAAAATAAGTACAGAAGGGTTAGCAGCTAGGACGCAGTTTGAATTTTCTGTTTATCTTTGAAAATCGTAAATAGATATAATTATTTTATTTTAATGATTGAATTTTCAGAAAAAAGCGGGATATTTATATAAAAACACCTGAAACTTTTAGAGAATCGGAGTTTTTGATAAAAAGACTGAAATTCGAGAGAAAAAAGCGAAAATCTGCTAAAAGCAGAAAAATCTCATCCCTGAAATTATAAAGGTCAACCAGTTTCATCCCAAAGAAATGGTTTTTAGAGAAACTTCAGAGGGAGTTATGAGGACTTCAATACTTCCGCTTTGCGGAAAATTAACTTCCTCATAAAATATTTTTTCGCAGAAATTTGCGGAAAAATGTGAAGAAACATAAAGCGGAAATCCGAGGAAGAATCACATCCCTGTAATGTTTAAATAAATATTACTACATTTGCTGCTAACATGTCCAAACACATGTGCGGCCCTTCATTAGTGAACCTGCTGTGCAAGTGGCCTTTCACTCAAAAAATTTGTGCAACCCTAATTTACAGGATCCAAGCTCCAAACAAAACAAGTTTTCCTCAATTTCACACAATTTTCATCCAAAAACTTGGATCAAACAAGCAGGCCTTAAAACCAGGAAACCATTATAAGGAAGGTTTAGAGTACATTTTGCATCTGAAAAAAAGATTCAGCATCAATAAAATGAATGACAATCAAATTGATCACTGACATAGAGGCTCAAACTTTAAAGGCTATCAGGGAAGAATTTGATAAGTAGAAATACAAGGTTAGCAGAAAATAGTTGGTTTGGACCCATTGTTTTTTATCTGGATAATTTCTTCAAAAATATTTTCTTAATTTACCATAGTTAAAGCTATATTATGTTCATTAAATTGTCATTGTAAAGAAATTTTTAGTCTAAATATCTTCTTACCAGTAATTACATATGAAAATACTACTTAAATGTTATGTGTGTACACCTACTATGTGTGTATACCTACTATGTGTGTATACCTACTATGTGTGTATTGTAAGCGCTAAATGGAGATCAAGAATTATTTTTATACTATTGAATGCAAAATTATGCTTAAGAGGATATCATACCACATGGGGAACTTATCGTTGCAAAGAAAAATTGAGTTCAGTCAAACCTAGAGTAAGCCATAAAGTTTCAAATACTGGTAATAAAGTATTAAAAGTATCAAAATAAAAATAAATTACGAGAAGACAACTTCTGATTACACAACGGTTACTTCCAATAATTTGTTTACATTTTGAAATTTAGAAGAAAAAATTTCAGCGATTTAAACTTGATAACTTACTCTAGGGTTGTCTGAACCCACTTTTTCTTCATTTTAAAATTAGTTATGGAGATGAAATAGAACTTTCAATGAAAAGTTTCCTTAAGGATATGGCATTCTCTTAAGTCATTTTTCAAAACAAAATATAAATGCAGGAAAAATGTATATACCCAAAACAATAAGTGTAATGCTAGTTAAAAGAGAAAATCTGGCATTCCATGCAAAAACTAAATTAGTTTTTGAATTAAAATTTAAAATGATTCAAATAAGGGATGCGTAAATTTTTATTCATTAATGTAATGGTTCCGGTTTAAGTTTTTAAAATTTTTTTACTTACTTCCATTTTACATTATTTCTCCTAACATGCAGAGGTTAATCGTTGAAACAATTTAATAGAATTAGTGAGTTCAAAGAAATTAATACCAATTGTTTATTTTTACACTACAGTTTTTTTTAATACTTATACCATGTTCATGATTTTGTTTTTAAAGAGAGGCTTTGTATTGCTTTAAAAACAATTATATTATCTATACAAAATTATTTTTTAAAACAGATGGGACCAAAATTAATGTTAACGTACCATAAAACATAGGAAACAACAACAAACAGAGGAAAATAATAATTTATAGAAAGTAAAAATAATGAGATACAATTGTAATGACAATTATAAACAGAATCTTTTCCCTTCAATAAAAAAAAATACTTTTAAGAATACATTTAAAAGTAGAATTTAATTTGAGTCTATTTTATTAATTCTTTAAAGAAAACACTATCATATAATCATTTGTTATTTCAGAAAAATAAAACCATGTGTGGACCATGGTTTCAATTTTTACTCTGAAATATGTGTATATATGTAGGCATTAACCTAGAACCAGTAGAAGGCTTTATGATTTTAAAGAGTGTAGAGCTTTTGGAATTTTGTCTGTTATTTTGATTGTCTCTGCGTCTTCCTTATTAAATGTGTTTGTGAAAGTCTGGTACTTGTTTTTCTTATATGTGGACCTGGAATGAAAAAAATCAGGTAGATATTTACTCATTAAGATATATTTAGAGCTGGCGACATGCAGCAATTGTTCTTTAAAGAAAACTCCCAATCAACAGCAACTTTACCAGCTTCATTTGCATCATGAAGTCATAATTCGCAACAGCCAATCACATCTTTTAAATCAGCCAGAAATCCTTCATCTGAATTCTCCTATCAAATATTGCCTCCAAGACTACTCAAATAGCTACGACAATCTTGATACTAAAGAATAAAATTATAAATCTCAATAATGGGCAGTAAAAGAGATTTAAGTTTTTAATTCAGTAATACGTTTCTACCCTTAGAGTTGTATTCTAAAACTCATCTTTTTGGAATCAAGCGCCTTTTCAATAGCTGGAACACTCAAATAACATTTGGAATTATATGGATAAGGTTAGATTTTAATAACCAGTTTTACCATAGCATGATAAAAAGTAGGTTTTTGGCGGTAAAAAATGATGAAAATAATGAAAACCTATAAAAAATTAGCAGCCCATAATTTATTTGCATGTTTATTACTTATAGCTGATACAATTAAATAATATATATATTTTACAGTTAATACTTGGCAGTAATGGATAATATATGATTTAAAAAACAATTAAGGACTAAGGATGTACTTAAACATGTTCATTAAAAATATTATTTTAAACATGTTTGTGACTAAAATTATTATTCTCTTACTATGTAATCACAAACACACTTTAATAAATACTTAAAATAATAAAAGCATTTTTTTAAATAATAACCGAGACTGCTATATCAAATTAATATAATTAGATTTCATATTAAAGTCGAATGAATTAATAAAAATCACTCGGATACCATAATTAAAAAAAAAAGAGAAAAACAGTTCCATACCCAAATGTTGATTACAGAATACATAAAAAATTAAATTCAACCTGCTCTTCATCAGTTGCATCATTAAAAGTAGGAGCACTCATCCTAATTCGGAATTAAATTTATCAGAAAAGTTAATGTCCAATATTTATTTCAAAAAGACTAAATAATAACTAGAATCTTTACTCCATGATCAGAAAGAGATCAAATTTTTTGTTTTGCTAAGGAATTTGCTGCATCATATGTCTGTGCGATTTAAAACAAGCTTTAAACTTTCAAAGCTTTGTGGAGACGTGGTAGCTACAGGTGGCGTAGGTTTGTAGGTACTTTATTTACATCGCACTAGAGCTGCACGATGTGTTATTGGCAACGGTCTGGGAAACATCCCTGAGATCCGAAGACATGCCATTGCAATTTTAATCCTCAGCAGAGGGCATGGCTAACCTGCTTTGGTAGACAGACGACCTGAGAGCGAAGTCGAATGCTTTACTGCAGCACAGTTTTACGAGGACCAATACCGCTCACCATCAGTCCCTACTCAGACTAATCATAGTGGTGACCCACCCGCTTACTGACCGCAGCCAGTTTTGCTTGACTTCGGTTTTCTACTGGGAACCGTGTCTTTACTATCAGTCCACTGCGGGACACAGGTGGTGTAGAGCAGAACTCTTTACCTATGCCAAGGCATGCTTTCGCCAATAGCGTGCGGAGAGTCATACGAGAAGCACCATCCAATATTACGACATTATAAAGCGTTCTTTCAATTTAAATTTCAACGAAACAAACAAACAAATGAATTTTGAAAACTCCACTAGCAAGCTATGATACCATTGCGATATTAAAAATAACATTACATTGATATTGTACGTTTCTTTTTCTTTGTCTGCGTGACAGCCCCTTGCAGGTTTTGTCTGCCGCAACAGCTGACAAACGCCAGCGACTCATATCCATGGCAACCTCCCTTCCAAGTTTTATTCTTTAGGGTTTTCAGGTCATTTTCGATGTCGTTGAGGATATTGTGCACTAATATAGCAAAATAAGGGATAAAATTCGAAACATGGCAAACCCTACCCTCTATTTATGTTGTGATATTATTGTTCTTAAATTAGTTTAAAGTTACCAGCCTGTTAGAATTCATAAATTACAGAAAACTCTTATGAATGGCAAAATTATTAAGAGTATATTTTAACACGAATCACAACAATAAAACTTCTTAGATTCTTAGAATATTAAGCTTATTCACACATCACCTCGTAAGCAAAACATCAGAGGAGGAACTTATTGAAAATAACACTATGTCTACGACTATATCTACATATTTTTAATTTGATAGTTTTTTTTTCAATCCGACATATTTTTCACCCTTTTATTAAGAAAATTATTATAAAAAAATAATCTGTTGAACACTTCAAAAATAATATTTATAATAGAATGATTAAAAAATAGACCTAGTTGTGAGCCAAATTTCTTTCAATTTACAGCTAAATTCATTTAATATCGTTAATCATTAATTTTCATTTTCAGTTTAGATTTTAATTTCTGCTAGATACTTTCATTGTTAATAATATATATTTTAATTCAGAACAGTTTTTAATTATTTATACATTATTTCAAAAAACTATTATATTTAATTTAAATTTAAATGTTTCAATTACATGATAAAGCATTTTTATAGCATTGATCAAAATACTTTTACTTGACAAAACAATTATACTACATAGTATTGTGTTGTGGTACTAATTTAGAACACAAGAAAAGTTTATTTTTATTACTGCTATGGAAGAGGAAAATTAATTTTATAAGTTCAGAGCTACCACTAATTTTGAGTGGATACATTATATTCCTAAAAGAACATAGTTTTAAAATCCATTTTACATTTTATAACCGTCATTGAACAGCCGACCCAATTTTTTCGGGTTTACGACTGCTAATGTTGAACTCCGTATCCTTGTAATTTTGAACTAATCCAGAAGACAAGGAACCTCCTGAATCAGTATCCCTGGAGGTATGATTTGTTATAGGAATACAGAAGACTTTGTGACCCGATTTAACGTGCAACAGTCACCATTTACTACACGGGGAGTCTTCGGCCGGCGGGGGTCGAACCCACGAACTATTGGACATGGGCCCTGTGCCCTACCAACCAGGCTATCCCGGCCTGGATACTTGTAAAATCTATATAGTTTAATTTAATAACCGTCGTTGAACAGCCGACCCAATTTTTGTGTTTACGACCACTAATGTTCAACTCCCTAGCCTTGTAATTTTGAACCCAATCCAGAAGACAAGGGAACTGCTGGATCAAGTTTTGGGAGAAATTTTGCCATCGTGGAACTAACCCGCATTTGCGTAACATGGAGAGGAAGACCACGAGAATCTCCCACGGTTAGCCTGACGGCAAGGGAACTCCAACCCATGATCTGTCTACCACTGAGGATATTTCACGTCAGCACTGTGGTCTGTGCAAGCCGGATGCGGAATTCGTATCCACCAGCCATCGCCGGTATCGAACCCCGGCTCACCTCATTGGAAAGCGAACACTCTATCCCCCATCGCGGCTCATGGATCAAGTATTGGGAGAAATTTTCTCTTCGTGGAGGATTTCTTGATGAAACTAACCCGCATTCACGTTACATCCCAGCAAAAACATAGTTTGCAATGGCCGAGTATGAAAATTATAAGTTAATTAAAGGGAGTTACGGGGTGTTTCGTATGCGTAGCGTCGGAACTGAAATTTATCCGTTTTTAGCTATTATTCTCTCTTTTCAAAAGAAAAATAGTTATTTTTATCTATAGAACACTTCATTCACGTTAAAATATTGAAAAAAGATATTAAAAATAATATAAAACTAAATAAAAATATTTTTTTTAAAATTTACCCTTGACCGGTATCGCAGGTCTACTACTTTCTTTACTAACTAGCCTTCGGCGCTACTAACCACCCTAAGCCTCACATGCTGCTGCCACGAATCTTAAAGAACCTTTTTCCGGTTATTTAACGGAACCTATTTTGGCCCATTCTGAGCCCCTTTATTTGTCTCTAAAAATTTCGTTTGTTTCGATTGTGTAG